>PVJH01015863.1:0-52197 GCA_004026705.1 Nesogale talazaci
AGAGTCTTCCTTTTTCGGCTGTTTCTTTATGTTACCAAGATTGATGTCTTTCTCCAGAGACTTGTTTCTCCTGATTACTTATCCAAAGTACATGAGGCAAAGTCTCAGCATCTTTGCTTAGATTTCTCTCTTCAAATCTGTTGTTCTTGATTGTATGCTACTTCCTGAAACTGATGAATGTTGACCACTTCCTTTCTTGGTACAGCGAATATTCTAACTGTTATTCTTTTGAGACACTTTTGTTTGTTATTTTGGCAGTCCACACCTCCCCCCCCCAAAAAAAATTAGTTCACTTCCATAGAGTCAATGCTGACTCATAGCAGTCCTCCATGTAGTTTATGGGAGTAGAAAGGCCAGTTCTTCTCTCATGGAACTGCAAGTGGTTTTCAAATGCTGATCATGTGGATCACAGCCTAACACATAATCACTTTGCAGAGACTCCTTTGGCAGCCCACAGCAGCTTCAACATTCTTCTTGCGCACCATTATTAAAATACACCCATTCTTCCATACTTAATGCCCAGCTTTCACATGCATATGGAGCAACTGAAAATACCATGGTTTAAGTCAGGTACACCATAGTTCTCCAGGTAACATCAAGATGTAGTGTCTGGGCTCTTAAAGGCTTGAAAGGAAACAAGCAGCCATCATCTAGCTCAGAAGCAACAAAGCCCACATGGAAGAAACACACCAGCTTGTGTGACCACAAAGTGTCAAATGGAACAGTTATCAGGCTTCATAGAAGTAAATATCACATTAGTGCATGCCCATCTTCCTGATGCGATCACTGATGACAAATGTGTACAAAAGCAAATGTAGTAAAGAAAGCTGATGGTGCATGGCTATCAAAAGATGTAGTGTCTGGCTTCTTAAAGGCTTAAAAGTAAACAAGTGGCCATCTAGCCCAGAAGCAACAAAGCCCACCTGGAAGAAGTACACCAGTCTGTACGACCATGGGACATCGATGGGATCAGGTATAAGGCATCAAAGAACTAAAAATTATATCATTATAAATGAGGGGAGTACAGATTGGGGACCCAAAGTCTACCAATAGGTGAAGTGACGTCCTCTTTCAGAGGGGTCACGGGGAGGAGATGAGCCAATCAAGGTACAATGTAGCACCAATGAAATATGTAGCTTTCCTTTAATCTTAAATGCTTCCTCCCACCCATTATCATGATCCCAATTCTAGCTTACAAATCCAGCTAGACCAGGGGATAGGAACCAGACAAGGGGAATTCAGCACAGATGATCTCTTCAGAACCAGTGGTGAGAGTAGTGATACCAGGAGGGTGGAGTAGAAAGGGGGCACCAATTGCATATACCCTCCTTCCTGGGGTATGGACAACAGGGACCTGGGTGAAGGGACACATTGGACAGTGTATGATATAACAAAATAATGATAATTTGTAAATTATTAAGGGTTCATGGAAGAGCGCATCAAGTTTTCTGTTCAAAGTACTAACACGATTCTTGAAGTGTTCTCTCATTTCACTGGGGATATACTCAAGATCATATTTTGGTTCTCATGGACTTATTTTAGTTTATTCTTTAAGCTTAAGCTTGAACTTACATATGAACAATTAATAGTCTGTTCCATATTCAGCTCCTAGTCTGCTTTTAGCTGTTGCTAGTGAGAATTCTCATTGTTGTTTCGTACATATGGGGTCAATTTGATTTCTGTGTCAGCATATGTAATTGATTTACATTGCTTCAGTTCAAGCCTCATGGATAGTCACTCTTGATGTAGCTGAAAACAATGATTTGCAATTAAAAATGTGTTGTTCTTGCAAAATTCTATCATGGGAATCTTAGTATTCGTCATCACATTAAGAATATATTTTCTCATTGTTTCGATGTTTATGTTTCCAACTCATGCAGATCAATCACCAGTAAAGATCAATTTTTATATACTTAAATTTTTGAAGACATGAAATGGTTGAAGAATAAAAAATACTTACATAGAAAGAATCCATGGGTGATACTGAAAGTTTTAAGGCAAATCACCTCAAACAACATGTTTGGTGGTTTACAGACCAAGTTTCATGTAAGATTCTGCCTGGAAACACAAGTGAAATTTGTGTCTCAGTGCTGCCAACTATTTTGGCAAATAATTCACCACTCTGAGCCTAGAGAGAGAAGCACTAGCTGGACCAATCTCAGCTTGTAGTCGTGAGCTTCAGATTAGATATTATATGTAAAATTCTTAGTTCACCATAAGCTTCTTTGGGGAAAATATGTGATTTTAATGTGACATTTAAAACAAAAGTTTAAATATAAATATATTTGATATCAAAATGATGTTAATAAAGCAAGTATAATAATAATGATGAAAATTATATCCAAACAATAAATTTTGGGTTGGAACTTAGCTGGTTGTTTTTAGGTGCTGATACACAGGAACTCTATGTACAACAGAAGAAAATCCTGCCTAGTTTTGTGCTATCTGCACCATTACTATTCCTGAGCCCGTTGTTGTAGTCATGGTTTCAATCCACCTCATCTATCATTTCCTTCTTTTAATCCTTCTTAAAAATACTTATAAAAGTTATAAAAATTTTCTGCTTGTTCTTTCTACTGCTATTTATCCAATGTCTTATTTCAGTAACCAAGATTTCTGTTTGTAGGGCAATGGTCTGGTCTCAGACCTTAGTTATTCCCAAGGATATCCAGAATGAAGACCAGCAAAATTTGGAGATCTTAGTAGAGGTAGGAAGAAGAGGAGAGGTAGGAAGCGAGTCTTGGAGGGTGGGATAATGGACCCAGGCTTTCATTTATTTCACTGTATCCAAACAAACATAAATGACATCTCTTAAATGAAATTAAGCATTAACAGAAAAGACAGGTGTTCCAATGTGATAAGCAATGGAACAGGTAAGTTAATTATTAGCTTCACAGAAGCTTTTAATATTCTGAGTCATACCAACCTTCAACAATTCATTTATAGGCAGCTGGACTATTCCTGAAACAAATAACAATTTAAAATATATATAACCTTAATGATTTTCAAAGAGCTCATTCATTCTTATCTTATTTGCTTTTTTAAGACTGTAACTTTGCTAAGTGGGAAAATGGAAGGAGGAGAAACTGGCCAGAGATTTGCCAGAAGTCACATAGGAGACATATAGAAGTCTGTCTATTCTGTGATTTTCATGGAGAAAGGACATTTGTTGGATGTAAGTCCAAGAAAGATAAGACAGCATTATGTAGCTAATCATATTTACTTGGCCCAGCTTTGTGTCAAAGGAATGGAAACTTCAATTTATAGAAACAGGGCTAATAATGAAATTCCATGAATATCAAACATTGCTAACAGGAAGGAAGTTTTATTATCAGATTCATTGACATGGAGTAACCCGTATAAACACAACTACAAAAGTTGAAGTTTCATATGTTATTTACTTAAATTTTTTCCCTTCCACCTATTTTTATGATTTATTTTGAAGCCAGCTTAATTAAACAATTCCCAAGTGCTTAAGGAGCATCTCAATTCAAAACCAAACAGACTTCTCTTCAGTTGATTTTGAGTTAGATTGACCCTAGAGGACACAGGAGGGTTGTCCCAAATTTTTCAACACTCTACATTTTTATGGAAGCTGACTACCATATCTTTCCTCTGTGGATATCCAGAGGAATGCTTTAATGATGGTGCCACCATGATTGCTTCTAAAATGCATCTGTTTAACATGTGAGTGTGCTAGGCTATGGTTTCACAAGACACTGGATTATGTGCAGAGATCCCATGTTATTTTCTTTTTCCACTAGAAATTTCTACATATTTTATTTATAGCATCCCAACCCAATCCAGTCCAAGGTCATAATTCCAATATTAGCCCATATGTCCGATATCAGTCTATAAAGTCTCCTTCCAATATATGAAGCATGTGCAATGACACCAGGAAAATCACAGGTTAGTGGGTGCTGAGTCTTGTGTGTCCAGAGGCAGTAGAAGCAGTAGAACCATCCCAGTGCTGGCAGGGGTCTCTCCATGGCTCCTTATTTCCAGGACTCAGGATCCATCAGCAGTATCCAGTGGTGGTAGAAGTATCTCAGCATTGTTAGGGTCTCCCTATGAACTCCTAAGCATCTCAGCACTTGTAGGAGTCTTCTCATGACTTCTCCAGTCCCAGAGATTCAGCCCCATCAGGGTAAGCCCATGAGGCTTCTTCTCCAGCTCCACCAGTCTCCAGGGATGAGAGGAATGCTTTAATAATGGTGCCACCATGATTGCTTCTAAAATGCATCTGTCTAATATGTAAGTGTGCTAGGCTATGATTTCAATGAGCACGTTGTCATCTCATCTTGTCAGTAGTTGTCTCCAAGGAGTCTCTGGTCTCTCATTTCCATGGAAGAAATATCACGAAATTTCCCAGAAGTCTCAGAGAAAGTCATGCCCACGCAGAGGTCTCATTGCCTGCCTCCAGATTGACAGACTAAACTCCACCCCTAAACTCTTAGTCAAATTGGCACCAGAGTACAGGACAGCCACATGGCTGCAGCAATAGGCTGAGACATAGCAATGATTCTGAGATTGGTTCAGGATGGGTAGTGGTTTCTTCTTGCACATTTGATTGCTCTGAGTGGGAGCAGGTCAGTGTTACCTGACAACAACAGACACATGGGGCTATTGAATTGAGATCTTGAAATGTAGTCATTTGAGTAACTAAATTATAGTTTATTTTAATTAGTTGGACTGTAAATTAAGTAATCAGAAGTAGCAAGTGGTACTGTGTTAGAAGCACATATTTTCACTATTTTCCCAAATTGCTCTATTTTTGTTTTTTTTTTAATTAGAATCAGTTTTGAGTTTCTACTGACCTGGTAAGCATTTCAGCTGCAGGCATCTGCTTTGATGGAGCATGATGCGCTCTCTCCCATAATTACCTGTTACCGAGTTTCCTGTGGGTGGATTACTTTTCTTCTTGGGACTTCAGTGAATAGAAACCCATGTCAGATTCTATTGAAATTCATCTTCAGCTATCGTTTCTTTCTTTAAGTGACATTCAGTCTTTTTCTGGACTTTTATTAGCAACTCCGTCATATCAATCTCCTCTGATTGCTCTGTCAACATGCTATTCATTTACAATATGAGGACACAGTGTGTGACAAAACAAATCCCCAGCTTTACCCCTGGCCCACAGCATAGGGTGCTGTACAGTATGGAGTGTGATTGTCTCACTTAGCACATCTCAGAACTTCTTCCCTTCCCTGGCTGTATTCCAGCTGTATGCTTTTCTCACATGTTCTAGAACACTCCAGCATCTAGTATCTATCAGCTTCAGTGTATTTGCAAAAGAAGATGAGGTTTTTTCTCTCCCAGAAAAATTTACTTGAAAACTATGAGAAAAAGTTCTGTTCTGTCCTATAGGGTTTCTGGGAGTGGTGATTGATTAAATGGTAGGAAGTTTTGTTTTGTTTTGCCTTAGGTCTAGGTTGAATTTCCACTGAATTGTTGTATACCATCAAACTGGCCCCCCAATCACGGGGAATCCACAGATAGCAGAGTAAAATGCTGCCAGAATTGTTCAGATTCATAGGATTTTCATGGATATGGTGGGGTGGGGATGGGAATTTTCAATCCTGTCTTCTTAGTCCATTTTAATCTGGGCTCTCCACTAATATCTGTTCAGCATCACAGCCACACACAACCCTTTGCAGTGATTATGTGGCCCAGCCTTTGACCAGGGAGAAGGCAGAAATAAACCACCGAATCACTAGTCCCACTCCCACCCTACCCCATTCCTTCATTAAGATCATGCATACAAATACACAGATGCAGGCACACACACACACACACACACACACACACACACACCTTGTGGTCAGTTTCCATCAGGCCAGTCTGAATAACAATAATCCCATATGTGCAGAGGAGAACTGCTCCATACGTTTTACGCCTGTGGCCTCTTGGAAACAAATTGTTGGCTTTTGTTTATTAGCCTACCTCTTTACTGTTTGCACCATGCAGTTGCTAGTGACTCAGGAACTCTACACGAGCACTTCCATGGGTGCAGAGAGGACAGTGTGTAACTGCTTACTAGGGTTTTCAATGATGAGGATCTTTATGGCATGTTTTGATGAGTTGGAACAATTGAGTTTGCTGTTAGCAGCCCAATGCATATAGCTCATTACACCATCAGGGCTCCTTCCAATATAAATAGATAGATTTGTTTACTTACACAACCAATTTGAAAGAAAAGTAGATGGTGTGTGTGGGGGGGAAATTGAAGCATAATCATAGTATGTGGTAACCATAATTAAGATTTTGATTATGCTGTCTTACTCATCCTTTATATGCACACCCAATGATTCAACAATATTTTAGCTAATATTATGTGCCATATATTTTTTTTACAGTGTGGGATGGGGTGCTGGAGCCTGCAAGGAGCAAGCTGGTCCCAAACTTCTCCAAATCCACATTTCTTTGTCTCCAGTTCTTACATGTCCAAGGACAGGGAACCACAGACATGCCTTTGTAAGAGGTGGCATATATGGTTTCACATACAATTGCCATCATACTTTGACAATCTAGTAATAGGCCAAGTATAGCACTTCTTTATTTGCTTTTTAAAAAATGAGTCAGTGTACTGTGAAAACCTTTTTTATGTAATGACCTATTTTCTCTATTTCAATTTTCATGAGGTATCATTTAATGGA
The DNA here is from genome assembly GCA_004026705.1 of Nesogale talazaci. Classification (NCBI taxonomy): domain Eukaryota; kingdom Metazoa; phylum Chordata; class Mammalia; order Afrosoricida; family Tenrecidae; genus Nesogale; species Nesogale talazaci. The sequence goes on from PVJH01015863.1 coordinate 6,657, forward strand.
CTATATAAGTAACCTACTTTATAGGTTTTCCAGAAGTTATTCCTTAGATTCCTCATTAGTGCAAATAGATTGTTGGGTGATGGAAATATATCAGTGCTAAACTCTTTGGTGAAAGGTTTTGAGTTTGGACCCACCCAGGGTACCTCAGAGGACATACCTTCTGATCTGCTCCTGAAAGGTCACAGAAGTGCTGGAAAACTCTCCAGAGCAGTTCTACTCTTCTCAGATAGACTCATTATGAGTCTGAATTGACTGCAAAGTCACTGGCATTGAGGCAATGGATAATTTTCACATGACTTTAACTCTTGAAAACATTCTTTTACTTCATGAACCATTTTAGGATAAGAGCCTTATCATATCCACTTAATTTATCTACTCCAGTACCTATTATAATGCTTACCTGTCAGGAGAGAAAAATGAGATTCAATGGAATTACTTTGCTATTAAAAAATTAGTTTATGACCAGAGGTGGGAGAGGGGTGAAGTGTAAATCACTAACTTGAAGGTAGACACATATTAACTTGGGTGAAGGGAAGGCAACATACAGGAAGGGTGAGGTCAGCACAAAAATGATCAAGATGGGAATATGCTGTGTGGAATACAAGAGTTAAAGAAAGGCAACAAAGACAAATACTATCGTATACACTCCTGCAATAAAGGTAACAGTAATGGGGTGCAAGTAGATGCATAGACAGACATATGATCTAAACAGAGGCAGGAAGGTGAATAAAACTACCCCTATGCCTATATGGGTTTGTCCAAAGATATTTTTACATGTATCCTTATGCACACTTCAGAACAGAGGCAGCATACACAAGGTAAAGTTATGGAGTTTCTTTGCCATAAGCAAACATCTTGAAGGAATGAGTTGCTTGTTCTAGAAGTTCAGGACCATTGCCTTAGGGAATATCAAGGTGAATTGGTATAACAGAGTCCATAAAGATAATGTTCTACATTCTGCTTTGGTGAGTAAGAGTTAGGGTCTTATTAGCTGATGAGCAGCTATGTAAAGTGTAACTTTTGGTCTCTCCTGGTTGGGAGCAATATATATATATATATATATATTTGTATATATGAAGCAATGATACCAAGGATTAATGGACCACATATGCCTTCATGATTACATGAGCCTCCATGACCCTTAGATGAGAACTACTATCAATGGTGTCTCACTACCACTGCTCGCTGCTCCAAAAGGGAGGAGAAATGTGGAGGAAAACTACATATATGACTTATTATTAGAATAATCTGAAAGACTATGATCCCAAGTAAACCTTCGGTCCTGGAACTCAACTTGGTTTAAACTCACCACTTGATTCAAGTTTCATCCAAATGCTAGACAGGTTTGGAAGGTGAACAATAGCTCCAGAGATGTATGTACTCCATTCACCAAGCAACTATTGGAAATAAAAAGAGAAGCATTTGCAAGAATAGAACAAAACAAAACCTACCACGATTTAGCCAATTGCCATTCACAGCAGCCCTGTAGTACAGATAAAGCTCTGAAGAGTTAAAAGGATCAAAAAGAAGTTCACCTGGAAGCTTATGATTTATTATACCAAGAATGATAGGTTCAAGTGGAATGATGGGGCAGCCATCATTAAAAAAGACATTTGTAGTGTGATGCTATCTATGGTAGGAAAATAGCCATTCACACAGAAGGTAATCATGTCAATACAACTATTATTCAAATTTATGCACCAAACAGTAAAGCTAGTGATACAGAAACTGAAGAACTCTGACAATGTTTTCAGTCAAAATTGATCAATTATGCAATCAAGATGCATTGATAATTATTAGTGATTGGAATGCAAAAGTTGGAAACAAAGAAGGAGCAGTAGCTGGAAAATATGGTCTTGGTAAAAGAAATGAGGCTAGAGATCCCCAGGATAGAATTTTGCCAGAATGACAAGTACATCATAGCAAATATCCTTTTCATCAGCATAAATGATGACTATTTTCATGGACTCCATCAGATGGAATGCACAACAAATGAAATTATCTACATCTATGGGAAGAGACAAAAAAGAAGACCAGCAGTATCACCTAAAATAATGCTAACCTCAGCAATGATGTCTCTGCTGAATTTGGATCAAATTCCTGGCAGCTTTCTGTTAATGTACTGCAACAGTTTTTAAATTGTCTGCAGCACAATTGTACTTGCATGAGATTCACTGGTGGAGAATCAACTTCAATTTTCTTTCATGGAAGGCAAAATTCTAGTAATGAACACTAGGACCTCATGGAAATATATCTCACCGCCATGCCTCCATGATGACTCAGAGTACTCCCTTGTGGGTTCCTGAGACTGTGACTGTTTACTGGAGCAGAAAGCCCAGTCTTTCTCCCCCGGAGCTCCTGGTGGTTTTGAACTGCCCACCAGGAGGATGGCAGCGCAATGCATCACCACTATACCAGTGGGCCTCCCCTAGGCTAAGTATATAGTTCTGAGTAAATACTTATTGCTTCATTAGAAGGCATCACGAAGGTTACTAATGCAATTATCAAATGAAAAAAAGCTTTTGAGGAAGATTGTGCAAGCATAGGTCAAATCAAAATTATGGCAAATCCACCACATTGTTTTTGTTGAATAAGTAAATGAATGCAGTTTTTTTACAGTAGTAGCCATTGCAAGCATTACACTTTTTTTTTTAAAAAAAGAGAAATGGTTTCTAGCCGACCTTTAAAAACACTATAATATTTCCTCTTCCTTAAATTTAAAATAGGTTACCATGAAAACATTAATAAATATATTCTTCTGTTAAAGATTTTTTTCAGGACTTCCTGTCCAGAGAAAGAGACCAATATGATAATAAGTCGAACAAAAATGTGCTCTCTCTTTAAGATATCTCTGGTCATAGGACAGGCTCATTAATGTTGTCATGGCAACCATCCCCTCACAGGTAACAGGCATCTAAGCTGCTACTAAGATGCAAATTCTAGTTTAAACAAAGCAAGCTTATTCCAAAATGGCATGTCAACTTCCAAAGAAGGAATGTGTGTTCCCAAGGATTTTATTTTTACTGTATGCAATGTATTATTTAAAAGGCTTATTTCTTTGTTGTGTCTTATATGTTAATTTTTATTTTGTTTAAAGTGCTAAAAGAGAAAGAAGATATGTTAAAATGGAATCTAAATAAAAACTGCCCTTTCGTATTTTTTTTATTCCTGATAGCGACTGACTTGTCATCATTTTATGAGCCAATACAATTCGGAATGTCCAGAGATCAGTCTGAAAAAAAAATCAATGTGAGCTCATTCGGAAATAACTTTCTCCCTTTGGATCTGTTTTCTTTCTGTTCTGATAGCTAGATTTTATATCAGCCTGGGTGGGCCAGAGGGGCTCTGGTCTGTAATAGCTATGAGTTGGGCTGCTATCCAAAATTTTGTACTTGAAAACCAACAGCACTTCTTTGGAAGAAAGATGAACTTCCTACTCCAGTGAACAGTTATGGTTTGGGAAACCTGCAGGAGCAGTTCTGTCCCATAGGGTTGACATCGACTTGATGGCAATGACATTGGATTTTTGGTGTGAGCCGACTAGGATGCTCCCATGATATCACATAACGCAGTGTGGTCTACTCCACAATGAGATCTTTTATGAGGCAGCCAAGCATTGTGAGGTGAATTGGCCTCCTTAATCTAATCACAAGTTTCATACAATCGAGGGAGGTTTCATTTAGGGTGTGATTCCCTCTCAGTATAAATTATGAATGTGTAGAAATGAGCCTAGACCTTCTGCTGGATTTGTGTCCTACATCTGTTTTATAAACCTCCTGCTATATTGTCTGCCAATCCCAGGAACTAACCCCAAACTGTTCTGGATTGCGGACCTTGGTTTGACTCAGCACCTGGTCTTCCTGCTTCGTCTTTCTGCATTCTTTTGTCGGTACCTGCAGCTATAGGAGTCAAGAGAAGCCTTCAGCTTACATCTGACCCATGGGCTGGAATCTGCTCTGACTGGCCCACTTTTACAAGTCTGTAAGCCATTTCCTGATAGAAATCTCTTTGTAGACACATACAAATACAAGCAGCACTGGTTTTACTTCTTTATGGAATCCTGCCCAACTCACTTTTGCATAGTAAATATACGCTCACTGCCCTTCCATTGCTACCACTATAGTTCAGAAATCATGTAAGGTGGACTGAAACTGCCTATTCGGATTCCATTCATTGGTTTCTGAAATGGAACCACCATCTCCAATCCATATATCTTGGTATTAGCCTAGTGAGACCCATGGGGGATACAAGAGGTGCAGGCTCTGTCATAAAGTATGGTAACAAATTAACTGTCCACAAGATTTGTGTGTGCAGTGTTTCAGTCAAAGCTTGTTATTTTTAGAAAATCATTCCTGTGAGTAGTTATACCTATATATGTATATATATATATATATTTACAATGTATAAATCTACATCTTCATGCAGGGCATGAAGTTACAAATCCAAAATGGAAGAACCTTTTAAGCATATATCAAACTGAAAGAACTAAAGGAAAAATTCAAGTATCAAACTGAAAAACTGAAGGATTCTGTGGAGAAAATATTGAATAATGCAGGAAGCATCAAAAGATAATGGGCAGAATACTTAGAACCACTGTACCAAACAGACCTGGTCAACCTTCAACCATTCCAAGAGGTGGCATGTGAACAAAAATCAATGATACTGGGCAAAGAAGTCCAAGCTGCACTGAAGGCATTTGCCAAATACAAGGTGCCAGGAATTGGTGGAAAATTGATTGAAATATATCAACAAACTGCTAAAATACTGGAAATCCTCATTCACATATGCCAAGAAATTTAGAGGATAGCTACCTCCCAATCAACAGGAAGAGAAACATATGTGTACCAATTCCATAGAAAGTGACCTAACAGAATGCAAAAACTATAGAATAATATCACTAATACCACACAAAAGTAAAATTTTGTGAAGATGACTCAACAGCTGTGGTAGCAACATGGATAGGTTGATGCCAGAAATTTAGATCAGATTCAGAGGAGGGATAGCATTGCTGATGCCAGATGTATCTTGGCTTAAAGGACAGAATACATTGAAGATGTGCAATATTGTTATATTGGCTATGCAAAGACACTTTACTATGTGGATCATAAAACTCTATGGATAATATTAAGAAGAAAGATATTTCTATAACCTGTCATTGTACTCATGTAGAAACTATACACATATATTGCATGGTTTAAAATAAGACAAGGTGTTTGTTAACGTTGAAATGTTTCACAAAGATTACTATCTGTATGCCATATGTTGAATGATATGAATAAGAATACATACTTGGAGGATGACTTATTCATAAACTGTGATATGCAGATGATTCAATATTCCTTGGTGAAAGCAAGGAAGACTTGAAGTACTTGCTGATGAAAATAGAGGATTTCAGTCTTCAGGATGAATTGCAAGTCAATAAAGGGAGTATTAATCTAAAAATGTTGACTGAGTCTTTAATTTAATGTGTGACTTTCAGCAAAAGTCCTCTCTGTGACTTAATTTCTTGATCTGTAATATGAAGATCATGATTTATGTTGAGCATTTCCCATTATGCATTGATGGAATAGATTATTAGCATTTAGGAGTTTTCTAGAAAATCTTACATCATGTTGCTCCTTTAAGAGCTAAAGCAGCACTGGGGTAGAACTATAGAAACAGGTGCTGATTTATGGTTAAGGACTCATGTGTCCATTAAATACATACACTTATATGCTGCTCATTTACAGGGTAAGAATAATGAGACAATTACATCTGATCTCCTCCGGTTTTATAAGGGAAAAGAATAATCAAACTCATTATTAGTCTGAAGCTCTTCAACCTTCTTTCCAATTTTGATAACAGTTTCTCCTCACATCCCCTCCCCTAGCACATACCACCACCACCACCACCACCACCACCATCATTACCATCATGGTGCTCTCTACTTCTTTACTGGTTTTAATTATTCAGTGCAATTGAGGAACAGAACTTCCAGACTGTACTAAAAATTATAGGATTTGTTATTATGGAAATTAACAAATTAAGATCCAGGATCAGAGTTTCTTAGGATCTAATTGTTCCAGTCAGGGCATCTTTTTGCTATTCCCGAGGCCTCTCTCTCTCTTTTAAAATCATTTTCTTGGGGGTTCATACAACTCTTATCCTAATCCATACATTCATCCATCATGTGCCAAGCACATTTGTACATTTGTTGCCATCATCATTTAAAAATATTTTCTTTCTACTCAAGACCTTGGTATTAGTTCCTCATTCCCCCCCCCTCCACCTTCTCATTAACTCTTGATAATTTATAAATTATTATTATTTTGTCATATTGTACACTGTTCAATGTCTCCCTTCACCCAATTCCCTGTTGTGAGTACCCCAGGGAGGAGGTTATATGTAGATCCTTATATTCTGTTCCCCCTTTCTACTCCACCTTCCCTCCATGCTCCTGGTATCATCACTCTCACCACTGGTTCTAAAGGGATCATCTGTTCTGGATTCCCTATGTTCCCAGCTCCTTTCTGGAAGCAAAAGTGGTGAAGAAAGCTGATGGTGCCTGGCTATGAAAAGATATAGCATCTGGGTTCTTAAAAGTTTGAAGGTAAACAAGTAGCCATCTAGCTCAGAAGCAACAAAGTTCACACCAACCTGTGTCACCATGAGTTGTTGAAGGGATCAAGTATCAGGCTTCAAAGAATTAAAAATTATATCATTATAAGTGAGGGGGAGTACAGACTGGGGACCTAAAGCCCATCTGTAGGTAACCGGTCATCTCCTTATAGAAGCATGATGGGGAGGAGATGAGCCAGTCAGGGTACAGTGTAGCAATTATGAAACATGCAACTTTACTCTATGCTTCCTCTCCTCCACTTTCATGATCCCAAGACCTCTCTTTTAGTGCATCCGGTAAACTACCAACAGGTACTCACACTGCTACTCAGCCTAAAGGCTTTGAGCTCTAGGCACTCAGCTTTACTCTCTTGCTCTGGCTTTTCGTTCTGCTGCCATTCCTTCATTGCTTCTCTGGAGTCCCAACCTGGTCTTCTGGCTCAAGGAGGCTCAGTGTGTAGGTATCTTGAGGATCAGAGGAAGTGCTCCACTTTTGTCTTTTCTTTCTTGCTGGTCTGTGAGTTCCTGGTATTCCTTCTTCTGAGATGGCTCATATTGTACCTAGTGGGGTGGCAAAAATCGATCAACCACACATTAAAGTTCCTTGTGCTGACAATAAAAATGAACCCTGATAGCATTTGGTTCCACTGGAATCATAGAATTCCATCATCAGCATCTCCTTCTTTGTTCTGCTCAGACCCATCAGGAGTGATGGAAATATACATGACTAGCCTGGTCCCACCCAGTTTGTTGTGAAGGGTTACACAGACTATGTCTGGATGATTTGTGTTAAGTAAATCACCAGACCATTCTTGAAGAAAGTCAACCTGAAAGGAAATCCCTTAGAAAATAAGACAAAACCATCTCCACTTGAAGCAAAGCAACTGTCACTGAATCTTTGCCAATTCACCACGACTCTGTGGATTTCTGAGACTGCAGCTCATGATGGGTTATAACTCCATCTTTTTGCCTCAGAGAAGTTGACAGCTTTGAACTGCTGACTTTGTGGAGCACAGCTAGACAAGTAATTGCTACATTGTAACCCCCCTCATCCTCTACTAGCGGCAGTGAATTTATTAAAGGAATCATTCCATATGTATAAGAAATATTATACATACACAGATAAGATTACTTAAAATCATTTCAGTTACAGATGTTTAAAAAACTGTTATAAAGTTACTTCCTGAATAAATTCTAACTCAGAGGGACCTCTGTGATGTTATCACTTAGATTAACATGAGTTCACACTGGAGAAGGGTTGATCTTAATTCCATCTGAATGGAATCTTCTAAGAGAACAGACCCAGAGGCATGCAGTAGAAAATGCATTGTGAAGATGTATCTATGAGTGTGGTGGTCAAGTGCCTATGTTAATTTCATGATTGAGAGGTAGGGGTGGAGTCTAGCCCGTTAATATGGAGATAGCCATGGAGTAGCCAATGAGGCCTTCGTGTGGCCACGGCTTTCTCCTGAGACTTCTGATAAAATCTTGCGATATTTCCCTCGTGGAGACGAAAAGCAATCTCCCAGGTTGCTGGGAGTTAGTCTCAGAGACGATGAATCACAGACAAGCCAAGATGGCAGCATCTGAGAAGCTGAAGCAGCCGGAGGAGAAGCCACATGGCTTTGCCCTGATGGAGCCAGACCTCTGAAGCTGGAGAGGCCACATGGGGATCCCTCTCAGCGATGAGTTGCTTCTGCCACCACTGGATGCTGTTGATGGACCCTGAGCCCTGGAAGCGAGGAGACCCCTGCCAGTGCTGGGATTCTGCGCCCACTGACCTGTGACTTCATGAGTCGGAAGAAGACATTATACACTGATATTGGGCATATGGGCTAATTTTGGACTTGTGACTTTGAACTGGACAGGGTTGGGATGCTTTCTCAGTGTTCTATTCCTTTTGTATATAAACACTTTCCTTATATCCATATGCATGTCTATGAAATTTGTTCCTCTAGTCTACCCAGACTAACACAATGAGTAACAGAACCTCAAGGATTTCTGGGAGTCATCAGAAACTAGGAAAAAGGCATGAGGCTCCCAGTCAAGTCAGAAGGTACCAGGAGATTCAAAGTCCTTATATGTGGAAATTGTTCACAGTCCTTTTGGCTTCAAGAAGTGTGAAAATATAAATTTATGTTCTTATAAGTCATGCAGAGCTGCAGGGCTTAAATACTGCATGGTTTAAAATCAGGAAAGTTATGTGTCCAATCTATATGTGAGAAAATAATCAGAGAGGCTGGGTTATATAAAGAAGAATATGGCAGTAGGTTTGAAGAAGTGTATGGCAGCATGCTTATTAACAGCTTTCAGTATGCAGATAGCACAACCCTGGTTGCTGAAAGTAGGGACACATTGAAGCCATTGATGATGAAGAGCATTCAGCGTGCACTGCAGCTTATTGTACGGAGGACCAAAATCCTCACAACTGATCCAATAGGTAATATCACGATGGAGAAAAGGTTGGAATTGTGAAGGATCTTATACTGGATCCACCACCAATGCTTATGGAAGTATCAGTCAAGAGATCCAAGGACATATTATAAATCTGCTACGCAAGACCGCTTTAGAGAATTGAAGAGCGGGGATGTTACTTTGAGGACCAATGTGTGCCTGACACAAGCTATGGTACTTTCTATTATAGCATATACCTGCAAAGGTTGGACGTTGAATAAGGAAGACCATAGAAGAATAGATGTATTTGAATTGTGAAGCTGAGAAGAATATTGAAAGTACCATGGACTGCTAAAAGGACAAACCGATCTGTATTGGAAGAAGTAAGGCCAGCATGCTTCTTAGAGGCAAGGATGACAGGGCTTCACGTTACATACTTTGGACATATTGTCAAGAGAGATTAGTTCCTAGAGGTGGACGTTGACATCCTGTTTGGTGAAGGGAAGTGGTGACAAAAAATGGGAAGACCCTTAATAAGATGGATTGGCACAGCGACTTCATCAGTGGGCTCAGACATGGGAACAATTGTGAGGATGTCACAGGGCAGTACAGTGCTTCCTTCTGTTGTGCAGAAGGGTCCTATGGGTCAAGGCTGACTTGATGGAACCTAGCAACAACAACAACAAGAAGAAGCAGTCTAATTTATGTTATTTTATTATGACATCTATAAGACACTAAGACAGTGACTAAAGTCAGCATGGATCCTGATTTTCCCAGTTAATTTAATAATTCTCTTTAATAGTGAAAGTAGCTCAGGGCATGTTTTGTTACTTAATAAATGAAACAAGTGGAATCAAATAACTTGCCATTCTACAGAAGGGAAAATGGATGCCTAGAAATAGATGACTGAATTTCACATATCTTTTTTTGCGACCTGGCTGAAAGGCATTAACCCAAAGCATTTTAAATTGAGCATAGAACTTTTGCTAAGGATTCTGATGTATAAACACTTAAGCACTTGGCTGCAAACCTAAAGGTTGGAGTTTTGAACCCGTCAGCCACTCCATGGGAGGAAGATGTGGGAGTCTTGTTTCCTGAAAGATACAAGCCTAGTTAACCCTGTGAAGCATTTTTAGGCTATGAATGAGGTGTTAACCACAAGGTCATTGGATCAAACCCACCGGTTGCTCTGTAGGAGAAAAATTAAATTGTCTGCTCCATTCACCACCCCCCACCATGATTTAAGGTCTCAGAAATCTAAAAGGACAGTTCTATTCAAGGTAAAACCATACCCATGCACTTCTGATATTCACAAATGAAGAAGTCAGAACTCCAATCAGGTACCTGGGACTGATATGGAGATGAGGATGAGAGAGTTAGCAAGAAGTTAGGATTTATATAAGATTTGAATTGATTTCAAGAATCAAAGAAAAGAATTAAATGATACAGTCTAGCAATTTTATGTTTGGTGATGTTAGAATGCATGAGTTGTTGGTCTGATTTGCATGGTACTTGGGTATAGACTCCCTGGTTATAGGAAAGTGCAATGGTTGGTTTCTGTCAGGTTGACACAAACTCATGGCAAGCCCAAGTAAACCATGACAAATATGTTGCCTAATCTTGAAGCATCTTCTTAGTTATTGGCATACTTGAGTCAGTTGTGGTCATTGTGCGGTTCTTTCCAACCTAGGAGACTTTCTGCATCACTATATAAAGTCATCTTCCGTCATGATTCAGAAAGCTTTATCAGTGTATCTTCAGGATATACCATCAGGGCTTTCTCCCTGTCTTAGATGGGAAACTGCTAGTATTTGAAATACAGGTGGCATCATAGCTTCCAGTTATTCAACAAACAAGCAACCACCCACAGCACAATGGACTGACATATGATTAACTCATTCACTGCTGTCAAGGAAATGCTTACTCTATAGTAGAACAGGGTAGAATTCTCCCCATAAGTATGCAAGACAATAACTGTTTACAGAATAGAAAACCCTCTCTTTCTCCTGCCAGGTGGTTTTGAACTGTTTGCCTTGTGGTTAGCAGCCGAAGGCATCAGCACAGTTCACCAGGGATACTTGGTAGACAGATGGTTTAGAGAAGGTGGACATGGGTAGTTTTTAGGAAGGCAGCTTTCACTTTTAGATGCATATAGTTTTGAAGCTTCCTGGTTATGGAGGAAGTGCAGTGGTTCTTTCAGTGAATATTCAATGCAAAATTGTTCTTTTCTTAAGCTTTTATAACTGCTTACAGATTAAAGGGATTTCCCAAAAGCACTGGAAATAGTTCAAAGTTGTCAGTATTTAATTCTTATATTTTAGCTACATTTAAAATATTGTAGAAAAGTAGTTCCGTGTTGTTCTTGTTAGATGAATCTTTGAGTTGGTTTCATCTCATAGCAACATCCTGGTCCTACACCATCCTCAAACATATTACTCTGTCTGAGTGCATGTTTTCAGTCATGCTATAAGTCAGTTTCATTGAGGAGCACCCTCTTTTCTTGCCAACCTTCTAATTTATAAACCACGAGGAACTTCTCCAGGGGCTGGTCACACCTGATCACAGGTTTAATTGCATGATATGAAGTCTCAACACTGCAGCTTCTAAGAGACTCTCTGGCTGTATCATTTCCAAAACCTGATTTGTTCATTTTTCTGGCATATTAGTATATTCAGAATTCTTTGCTAATACCATAATTGAAATGAATCAATTCGTCTTTGGTTTCCTTTTTCATTTTCCAGCCTTCAAATGCATATCAAACTTAAAACCAAACTCACTGCCATTGAGCTTGTGTTAGGCTGAGCTGACTAGAGAAACCAGTCCAGTGACACTCATATATGCGTAAGAACACTTTATATCAAGAGGTAGCTATATATCAGGAAAACATACCAGCTTAGTCCAGATCAAGTCCATACATTCAATTATGGTCCAGAAGTCCAATATCAGTCCACAAAGCCCTCTTTAGATTCATGCAGCCACAAGCAATGATACAAAATGCTGGAAGATCCATGAGTCAAAAGTCTGGTGGATTAAATGGTGGTGGAAACATCACAGGGCTGGTGAAAGTCTCAGAGTGACTCATCAACAGGAAGATGGAGGCAGAGAGAGAGAGAGAGAGAGAGTGTGTGTGTCTCACCTCCACAGAGCCATTTATTTTGGTGGCGCATCCAAATGAGGTCATCAAACTGCCACCTGATTGACAGGCTAACTCCAACTCTATCTTTTTACAGGTGCCATGTTGGCACAAAAAATATTCTAACTATCTGGGAGTTGATGCTGCATTGCTTTAGCTGGGGACATTTTATTCCTCAATGTGGCTCCTCCCGACCTCCCCATATAACATTGAAAAAGGGATTATTACAATAGATTTTCTTAAAGCAATGTATCCTTTGATTTCTTCAGTGATGCTTTCAGGAATGTTGATTGTGAATTAAGCAAAATGAAATCTTTGAAAATTTCAATATGTATTCCATCTGTCATAATGTTGCTTATTAGTCTAGTTGAGAATTTTATTTTATTGCTGTTGAGATATAATCCATATTGCGGGTTATAAGCTTTAATCTTTATCTATGTCTGTTTAAAATCCCTTTCACTTTCAGCAAGTGAGGTATATCATCTCCATATCACAAGTTGTTAACAAAACTTCCTCCAGTCCTGATGCTGCATTATTCATATAATCCAGGGTTGTTGTTTTTTGTTGTTGTTGTTGCTAAGCATACAAATTAAGTATGGTAAAAGAATACACCTTTTGTGATTTTTAAATCATGCCATTTCCCTCCGTTCTGTTAAAAAGACTGCGTCTTTTTCTTTGTATAGTTTCTCCATGAACATGCTTAAGTGTTCTGGAATTCCCATTCTTCACAATATGATCCACAATTTGTTATTATCTACGTATGTGTTGCATAACCAATAAAATACAGACAAATGTCCTTCTGTGTTCTCCGCTTTCAGCCAAGACCCATCTGAAAGCAGCAACCATCATTCCACATCCTCTTCTGAATCCAGGTTGAGTTTCTGTCCTCTCCTTATTGATGTACAGTTGCAACCAGGTTTCCATCATCTGCAGCCACATTTTAATTGCATAGGAAATGAATGAAGGCTTGGCGGTTTCTGAGACATTTTTGATCACCATTCTTGGGAATGGGCACATATATGTATATCTTAGGAGTCCTGGTGGTAGAGGGGTCCTGGATGCGTGGTTGGCAGTTGGAAACCACTCGCAGCTTCCTGAGAGAGAGAGACTGAGCTTTCTGTTCCTGTAAACAGCTGCACTCTCAGAAACCCACCAATAGAGAGTCACCAGCAGCTAGCATTGCCTCAATGGCTGTGTGGGGTTTGATTTTTTTTTTTCAGTCTATTTGCAAAGAAGCTGTTTCTAAATAGCTCATAGTTGACTGAGCAACATCAGTGTTGCAACCTGTTGTTGAAGCCTCATGATTGGGATTCCAGTAATGCCTGGGGCCTTGTTTTTCACTGATGCCTTCAATTCAACTGACTTAGACTTCTTCCTTCAGTACTGTCGGCTTTAAAACATATGAAAATGAATTGATGGGATAGCAACCAATTCTGTTTGTTAGCTTCATGTGTCCTTCAATATTTTGCCTATAACATATTTCAATATTTCAACTCAAGGCTTGCTTTTTTATTTTTTAGATTTTTCAGCACAGGAATGTCAAACATTGTGTGCTATAATGACTTTTAGCCCATTTGTGTAAAACTATTGGAGAATTCAGTCCCTAAGTTTTCTCTAATGACACCATACAAATTGCTTTTTGGCCTCTTACAGCTGGGGAAAAAGTAATCCCACTCACTCAGGGGAACTTAGTTATATTTTGGAAATAAAATTGGCTTTTTTCTTTTTTCAGATCACACTTCTATCCTCTGGCACAAAGTTTTTTTTTGTTTGTACATTGGCAACCCCTCAGCAGAGAAGTTGTTTTGCCAATTTTATTTTTCTCATTTGGAACTTCAGGAAATTCAATCTCAAGTTTTAAGATTTCTTTATTCAAGTGTGGTGCATCTAATTTTGAACATGATTAAAGTCAATATTAAGTTCCAAAATTTCAGATGATCTGTTGCTCTGTGTTTAAAGAAATGGTGCATACTCATTTTAGAAATTTCAAAATACACAGTAACACAACAAAATTTCAAGTTATAATTTTACTACTTGAAAAAATTATTGCTCCTATTTTAATGTCTGTCTTCCCAGGAATTGTATGTGCTTTTTTTTTCTTAACAATTCATGTTCCATCTACTAAAATTCCATCTATTTTTCATTTTCTTACTTTGAAGGAATTCTCTCAAATTGTTGTTGTTATTGGACCTTTAGTGCAGGATGATCCCAGGTAAAAGCAAACTATCTACTTTCCATTTCTGGACCATCCTCATATTCACGTAGGGACTGATTAATCACACATAGGTTGTGATTAACATGGTATTAATTGGCTGATTTTTAGAAGACCTCAGACTTTTCTTAGTTTGAGAACTTTTCTGAAACTTGTTCAGCTTCACGGGAGATAGCTAAGAGATCCATATTTGTACTAATTTTAGAAAAGGAATCACATAGAATGTGGAAATGATCAAACAATGGATAATTAGCACAGGAAAATGGAATTTTGCTGAAGATCATTCAACAACATTTGCAGCAGTACATTGATAAGGAGCTGTCAAAAATTCTATTTGGTTTCAGAAGAGGATATGGCACAAGGGATATGTTGTCAGACAGAAGTTAGCTTAAAGCTGGGAACACCAGAAATATATTTACTTGTGCTTTATCAATTACACAAAGACATTTAATTAGGTGGATCTAAACCAACTATGGTTGGCATGGAGAAGAGTGGGTATCCCAGAACACTTCATTATGCTCATTAGTTCTAATCACTGCTGTTTTTACCTGCCACTAAACTCCTTTGAAATAAATACCCTTACAGGTAAATATATTTGTATATTTATGATGATTAACCTACAATAAAATTCTAGATATAGAATGTATTCTTAGATCTCGGAGTTACACCCTGGTATTTTGCCTCTCTTTATTAATTTGTAATGTAAATATTGATCCAGTTAAAAGTTTTAAAGGTCAGGGATCAGCCCAGGGTTTGATATACAAGCTGGTCAATGTTGAACATGGGATTTTTGATCTGTCATTAGATTGGTTGAGAGAAGTTATTTGAAGAAACTAACACAGAGGAAGCCCAAGGCCTATGGTTAACTCATTCTGGGAGCAGAAAGTCTCATCACTTTCCTGCTGGTAGTTTCAAACTGCTCATCTTATAGTTATCAACTCATCACATAATCATTATATTACCAGGGCCTTAATAATGTAGCAAAGCTTTCAGGACCTTCATTCAGGCCTAAGATGGCATAAGAACAAAAGATACATTTGCAACCATCCATTAATTTTTGAAATATTGAATGAATGAAGTATGAATCAGAAATATGAAATTTGTGATGTATGAATCAAGAAACAGTGTGTGGTGCATATATTTGAAGAATAATGTTGACTGGTTATGTTGGGTGAAGATATTACCTTATTACTTATAGCACTGTACTTCAGGATAGCTCTTGAAAAAGTAATTTTGGTGATGAATACAATGCCATTCCTCATCAATTGATCAATCCTAAAACAGTAGACAATAAGATGGGTCTGACTACTTTTAAAATTTGCACAACTGTGCCAAAGATAAAGAAATCTATGTTTCCTTATTAGTATGTATTTTTAAATTTCTCAAACTGCTAACGAATGGAATATGAAAGTTGACAACTAAGAAGGATATATAGTTGAAAAAAATATCTTTCTTCTGAATCTGACCTGAGCCTCTCATAGCTCCCTGTCAATGTACTGCTTTACACTACATTGGATGATCTTCAGCAAAATACATGTGATATTAATGACATTCTCTCATTTGATTGTTCCATTGCATTAGCTTTCTTATGAATTGGTTCAAATATTGATCTTTTCAAGTCCATTGTCCTAGTAGCTATCTTCCAAATCCTCACAAGTTTCAAATAAGCACACTGAAGATTTCTGAAATTCCCATTTTTCTCAAGGTTATCCATAGTTTATTATGGACCACATAGTTAATTGCCTTTACATAGCCAATAAAACACAAATAAAGCTCTTTCTCATATTATCTGCTTTGAGCTAAGAGCCACTTGACTCAGTGATGATAGCCTGTCTTCCATATCCTCTTTGGAAATGGATCTGAATTTCTGGAAGATTCCTGTCAAAGTGTCATGCAAACCTTGTTAGATTTTAAATAAAGTTTTAGTTGTGTGGCATATCAAAGATAACAAGTAAATTTTACTTGTATGCAATATCAAAGATATACTTTTGAAATTTCATATTACTTTGGGTCACATTTCTTTATAATGGGCACAGATATGGATCCCTTCCAGTCAGTTGGTCAGGTCACTGCAGTCCTAATTTCCTGTCATAGACAAAGGAGTGCTTCCAAAGTTTCTTAAGCTTTCTGAGCCATTTCATTGTGTATCTTATCAATTCCAGGATCTTTGTTTTCAGATAATGCATCCAGTGTAACTTGAACTTCTTCCCTCATCACCACAGATGTTTACTCAGATGCTACCTCATGGAATGGTTAATTGTTGACTAGTTCTTTTTGCTCTAGTGAATCTGTGTGTTCATTCCAACTTTTGTTGATGCTTTCTGCATCATTTGATATTTTGCCCATATTTCAACTTGCTCTCAGTATTTCAACTTTGAGGCTTCAAGTTTTCTTGATTTGTTTCAGTTTCAAATAAGCAGGTCATTTCCCTCGCTTTTGGTTTTCAAGTGTTAGGTCCTTGCACATTTCTTTATAATACTCGACTTTGTCTTCTCTAGATGATCTTTGAAATGGTCTGCCCAGCTCCTTGACTTCTGCCTTCTTCCATTTGATTCAGCTACTCTGCAATACGAGCAAGTTTTAGGGTCTCTTTGATCCTTTCTTTCTTTCTTGTATTTTTAATCACTATCTTTTTTTTTTCCATGAACGATGGCTGCATTTTGATTCGAGTGAAGTTGTTTTCATTTTCTTCAGTTTTATCCTGAAAACATGCAAATGAGCACTTGATGGTCTGTACCACAGATGGACTTTTAGGCTGTTTGTTTGTTTTGTGTTTAGGGATCACTGATATTTATTTTGCAAACAAAATCACTAGGGAAGTGGCCTGTTGCCACCTCGGGATCACACTGGGAGACTTGGTGGCAAGCTCATGAGAAGGAAGAGGGGTTGGGCTGTCATGGGATCACAAAGCTGGGGTTTCCCACAGGTGTCCCGCTGGTCTGGCTTGGCTGTAGGGGCAGCTCTAGTGAAGCAGTGAGAATGCCAACAGTTTCGGGGGAGGGACTAACAGAGGCCCTGCAGGGCTGGTCTGAGCCATGGGTTAGTGGCCTACACACTAAGAGGGCTGCTCTCATTGGACAGCTGGACTCTGCCTGCTCAGCTTATTTGACATGAGGATTTCTGAACTTCTGGCCAGCAAACTTGGCCTTGCTACCCAGCTCCCCTTCAATTCTGAGGATCTGGTTGTATGTGATCAGGTGCTTAGATCACCACAGCACACCAGTCTTGATCTGTCCAGTGCTGAGTCCCTCCACCAGGTCAGCCATGAAGGTATCCTTGGTCTCCCCAGAATGATGTGACACTGTGACGTCCCACCCCTTGGACTGGGTCAGCATGCATGCCTGCAGAGAATAGGTCATGGAGCCGATCTGATTCACGATGAGCAGGAGGCAGTTGCACGACTTCTCTTCCACAGCCTTCGCAATTCGCTTGGTCACCATGAGATCGTCCCCGACCGCCTGGATCCCTGACCTGGCAGTGAACTGTGCCTAGTCATCCTGGTTGAAGAGGTCTTCTATGGACACCACTGAGTCCTTGATGAAGGCTTTGTACAGATTTGCCAGTTGGTCAGGTGAGATGTACCTGCTGGGGTCATCAGGAGACTTGAAATCTAGGTCGCACTTCCCAGACTGGAAGAACTCGGAGGCAGCTACATGCATGTCAGTCACCACCTTGTTGGTGTAACTGCTTTCCCAATAGCATTCTCAGCAGCTTCAGGGCTTCTTTGTCCTCTAAGATGTTGGGGGAAAATTTGCCTTCATCACCAACATGGGTGGCATCCTTGCCGTACTTCTCCTTGATGACGTTCTTGAGGTTGATCTCCACCTCGCCCTGTTGCGCATGGCTTCCTTGAAGTTGGTGGCTCCGACCGGGAGGATCATGAACTCCTGCATGACCAGCTTGGTGCTGGCGTGGGAGCCACCATTGATCACATTGAAAGCCGGAACTGGCAGGATAACTTCAGAATTGTCAGCCAAGTCAGCCGTGTGGCGGTAGAGGGGGACCCCCTTCTCAGCACAGCCAGGCACACGCCCAGAATGGCATTTGCACCATATTGTGATTTGTTCTCAGTTCCATCATTCTCAATCATCAGCTTGTCGATCTTTTTTCTGTTCTGTACCATTCCGTTTCTTGCTAACCAGGGCAGGCGCCATTGTCTTATTGATGTACTCAACAGCCTTTGAGACCACCTTTGCCCAGACACCGGGTCTTATCATTGTCCGGGAGCTCCAGGGCCTCCCAGATCCCTGTTAGGGCCCAGCTGGGCACAGCAGCTCTGAAGAGCTTGTTGGCGATATAAAGATGGTCGGAGATCTTTCTGGGGTGAATCTTGAGGATAGACATGATGGATTTCTGGCTGCTGGTTCTTGTCACCCAGGAAGGAAGTGGAGGATGCTATGGTTACTAAGAGACAGTAGAGTCAGCCCTGCGCGTGTTTTAACAACTGATATGAGCGTCTCCATTGTTTTCCCACAAATGTAGTCAATTTGATTTCTCTGTATTCCGTTTTTGGAATTTCATGTGTATAGATGCCTTTGGGATTGTTGAAAAAGAATATTAACAAGTAATTAACTGCTATTAACAATTAATCAGAAAATCAGTAAAATTATCTCATGCAAAATACAGGTTCCATTTTATACAGCTACTCTTCCTTCCTCTTTGTTTCCAACTTTTCCATTCCAATCTCTCTCCATGCACCTTGATTGCCTACTTGATCAGTTTTTCACTGAAATCATTGGGAGAATTCGTCAATTTTTTTCATCAACAACTTTTGTGCTTGGTACATGAATTTGAATAATAGTTTTATTGGTTGGATTACCTTAAAGGCTGATAAATAGAATCTGATTATCAACAGCATTGTACTTTATGATGGATGTAGCAAGCTTCTTTCTTTCACACCATTCCTCTTGATTGTGGTGATTCAAAGCAGTCAATACTGGTATGCATAATTTCACTAATAATATCTAGGATATCAATCTTCAGAATTCCATTTTATTTTTGACTACGTCCAGTTTTCTGAAATTCGTATACTTCGACCATTCTAAGTTCTAATCATTAGAAGCTTTTTGCAACTGTTTCTCCTTTCCTTGAGATGTGCTTCATCAACAAGTGAAGATCCAGAAACCTTCACTCCCACAGAGTTTACTAACTCATGTCATCCTGGTGGACTCTACTCCAAAAAGTCAGTTCCTCTTTAGTCTCATTTCAAGTGTCTTTGGACCTGGAGACTCATCTCCTGGCAATTTTTCTGACAACTTTCTGCTTCATCTCTTTTGGTTTTTAGTATTTGAACAATCTTTGAAGCTATGCATCAGGTATCTGTGGTTACTTCCTTCAAAGTGGGGAACAGAGTTCTTTTTCATTGTCTTTATTTCATCTGGAAGCTCTACCGAAACGTATTCATTTTGGGCGAGCCTGCTGGTATTTGAAATACAAGTGACAGAGCCTTCGAGCATCACAGCAACACATAAGCCACCACAGTATGACAAGCTGATAGACAAGGGGTTCTGGAGAAGAATGTGGAAGTAGCATAGACTGCCAAAAGAACCAGCAAGTCTGCATGGAAGAAGTATAGTCAAAGTACTACTAGATGCAAGGATGGCAAGACTTCATCTGATATACTTTGAACATATTTTTGGGAGACCCTGTACCATGGAGAGGACATAATGTTTAGGACAGTAGAGGGAAGCAAAAAGAGGACGACTCTCATGGAGATGGATTAACACAGTGGCTGAACACAGTGGATTCAAATTTAAGATCAAGAGTGAGAATGGCTCAGGACAGGGAGGTGTTTAGTTGTGCATGGAGTTGCCACAAGATAAAGCCCAACTCAATGGGACCTCAGTCAGAACCACCCGGAGGGCACCTAATGACATCATTGACATCACATGTAAGTAAAGAAAAATTAAGGATAATACAGTACAGAGATGTGGAACTGCCAAGCAGTTTAGAAACAAGCCAGCTTCAGAAAATTTGGAATGAGGGTTATCACTGCTGTCATCATGTGGATGTTTTGTTTGATTGAAAATCTAAAGTCATTCAAATGTGCAAATTGCAGCAAATTATGGATAATATGAAGACCTCAGACAATCAATGCTTCTGGATTGTGGTGTAGTAGAAGAAAAGTATCACGGGCTGCTAAATGGACAAACAAATCTATCTTAGGAGTATAGTCAGAATGGGTTTCAGGGATAAGAATGGGGTCACCTGCTCTTATATATAAGGTACATGCAGCCGGGAGAGACAGGTCTCTGGAAAAGGACATCAGGTTCGGTACAGTAGCAGGGCTGCTAAAGCAAAGAAGACTTTGAAGATGATGGATTGACACAGTGGTTGCAATAGTGGGGTCAAGCACAGGAACAATGGTGGGGCTGCTGCAGGATCGTGGAATGTTGAGTTCTGTTGTGCATCCTGTTGCTATGAATCAAAACCAATGTTATGGCACCGAAGAACAACAACAACATGGATAAAGTTAGAAAGAACAGGGATTTCAGGTGGGGTTTACCAGTTCTGACGTAGAACCTGTGCATAGACCAAGTGACAGTTGTTTGAACAAAACAAGGAGCTATGGAATTGTTGAAAGGTAGAAAAGGTGTGTTTCAGGGTGTTATCCTTTACCATTCTGCGTCTAGCTATATGCTGAGCAAGTTGTGCTGTATGAAGAAGAATTTGCCATCTGTTTTGGAGGAAGGCTCATTAACAACACATTGTACAAACCTGGCCCAACCTCGTTTGCTGAAAGTGAATACGATTTGAAATATTCACTAAGGAAAGCCAAAGATCACAATTCTCAGTATGAAGTGCCCCTCAATGCAATGAAGACAAAAGTCCTTACAGTTATACCAAAAAGCAGCATCATGATAAATGGGGGGAAGATTTCAAGTATTTGTTTTATTTGGAAGCAAAATAAGTATCACTTGAACAGCAGTCTTCAGGGATCTACATATAACCTCCTCCCTGGGGTATGGACTACAGGGAAGTGGGTGAAGGGACACATTGGGGAGTGTATGCTATGACAAAACAATGATAATTTGTAAATTATTTAAAGGTTCATGAGGGAGGGTGAGTGGGGAGGGAGGGGAAATGTGAGGAACTGATACCAAAGGCCTAAGTAGAAAGAAGATGTTTTGAGAATGATGATGGTGGCAAATGTACAAATGTGGTCTGCATACAATGGATGCATTTATTGATCATGATAAGAGTTGTATGAACCCCCAATAAAATGATTAAAAAATAAATCAAGGGCTTAGACCAGTGGTGTAGTGGTTGAGTGCAGGACTGTGGCCCACTGGCTTGGTGGTTCAAATCCAGCAGCAGCTCTCCAGAAGGAAGGCTGGGCCTCCCACTTCCACCAGAGGACAGTGATGCTCCTCCAAAAAAAAATATAAAAATGGATCAAATAAAAACAAGCAATCAAAAAGAAAAAATATCAAAATGGGAAGCTATTATTTCTCAACATATCTTCCATCTAGGTCTATACATATCCAAAATCAGGGTTTCCATTTCTCCCTGAAAGATACTGTACAATTTGATTGACACCAAGTCTAAAGAGCACATCTGTCAACCTCAGGGGACCCAAATAATGCTCTTTGGGCTTGGGAAACAAAAGTTATGTTAAGGGATATTTAGTGAAGTAGAGTCAATAGGATGATATTAACCAGCATTCTGAAGAATAGGTAGGTTCATTATTGTGAGAGAAAGAGAGAAAAAAATCCCTCATAAAATTTCCCTGAATTTTTTCTTACTGGTGCAGTTTTCAGTTATATTATAATTTCTTTCTAATAATTCCCCATACTCCCCCTGGATCCCTTTAACATTAAGCTTCTGAGCTGACTTCTCTGCCTTGAATATAACTGGCTCAGCAGAGTCCCTGGGAAACCGTTGTGTTGATTGGAACTTCTTTTCAAGGCACACAAACATGACTAGAACAAATGCATGTCTGCAGTCTTTAACTGATCACAGGGACATGTCTAAATAGGTTTCACTTAGAATGAATCTGTACATGTCTAAGCTAAAACTATAGAATCAATACTTTTAAACATTCCATGGCATAGTGATAAAATTTCTAAATGCTGATTAATAAATTATAAGAAGAGAATGGTTATAAATTCTTTAATTTAATTAATTGGCCTATACATCATTTATTTTTGTTGCATTTTTTCTTAAATTGTATTTTAAAATATTTTCTCCATCGCCTGTTTTATCCACCAAGCACATACAAGATCTTTATTTCATTTAAATTTTAGAAGCGATTGTATAAAATAACAGTCTCCATCACAGTCTGATTTATATGACATACAAAGGTGGTGATCTAAGAGTTTTTATCTTTTAGTATCAAACTAGCCATATAAGGATCTAAACAATTCGTCTCACATTTAATAAAAATGTTTTACAATGTGGGGATTTGAGTGATTCATACAAACTGCAATGGTTAAGCCCTTACTCACTTGCCATGAGTCATTTCAGACTCTTACCAGTTTAAGCCTTAATAATTTTAAAATGAAGAAATTACATTCAATTTTCATGTACAGATGAGATATCAAATTCAAAAAGGGAAAATTCCAAATTACAAAAAAAAATGTATATTGGAGGAGGGGTGGGGGGTAAATTGCTATCAGCTTCTCCTTACCCCTGCACTTCACTCCGGCAGGAATATTTATTCTAATTATTTTCTATATATATTAACATATCCTGTATTTTATATCAAAGACATAGAAAAACACATAACACACATAACAAAGATTGCACGATGACAAAATACAACAGAGATAAGCCCAATATGATAAAAAGTAAACCACAGAAAATACTTGTTGTTTTTGGCATCACTGCCCTCTGGTGGTGGGAGTAGGAGACCCAGCCTTGCTCCTGGAGAGCTGCTACTGGACTTGACCCTGCAACCCAGTGGGCTGCAGTCCCGCACACAACCAGTATGCCACTGGGGCTCAGCCCAACCCATAGAAAATATTAAAAATCACATCAAGCCCAAAGTATATCAGAGGGTATATCAAATCATAAAGCTTTAACTGCTCAAGTTAGATTCATCACTTTAATCTACTATAATTTCTTCTCCTATGCACCCTTCTGTTAGCCAAGTTCTTCACATCCCTCAATTATGGCTGGATGGAAATCACCAGAGTCGTATTACCTGTGTAGGTCCTACAAATGTGTTTTGGGCTTCCACTGTCATCCATACCTTCTGCAAACCAGAATCTCACAATTTAAGCTCTGCTACTATGACCTTCTTTGGATTTGGATTATTTAATTTGCAGTCCCTAGGCCATGGATGTTGGTGTGCTTCTACTTAGCTCACATCTCAAACTTAGATGGCCACTGCTTTGGAAACAAGCCTTTAAGACCCCAGATGCTATTCTGTCTAATACCTGGGCTCCATCTAATTTCTTTATCAGACTTTTTTATACACCCATATCTTCTATGGTTTCTTCATGAGGGTGAGTATCAAGCAGGGCCATGTCATTCAAGAATGATTTTTTCTTCTATTGGAGCTAGGATTAAATGTGACCCCCCATCCATTCCTGAACCGATGTTTTTGAATCTGCTTTTGGCTCATCTTAGAAACACGCTTATTAATTTATGGTAGAAAATCTTATTGATCATCTCACTGGAGCAAAAGAACCTTCCTTTTATAGTGTCATTGATTATCCCATTGTACTAATTTTTTAAACACTATTGAGATTGGACAGTGAAGACTAACTATATATTGCAACGCATTGATTATTCACTTGTACAGAATAAATGCTTACATGACTGAATGCAATTTTCATAAAGAATAGGAGTTGGTTGTCAGGCAAAACTTAAAATAATATCTACTGATAATGTCAATCACAGGTCTGCCAGAATAATGCATACATACATACATACAAACAAAATACTTTTATTGGAGGGTATTATATCTCTTATCACAATCTGTACATTCCTCCAGTGTGTCAAGCACATTGGCACATGTGCTAACACCACCGTTTTCAAAGCATTCTCTTGCCACTTGAGCCCCTGATATCCACATCCCATTTCTTCCCATTCCTTTCCCCAGCCACTCTTCCTCATGAACCCTTGATAAGTTATATACATTATTATTTTTCTATATCTTGCAATGTCCTCTGTTATCCCTCACCTACTTTTACATTCTTTATCCCCCTGAGAGAGGGCTCTAGCTTGATCTTTGTGATTGATTCCTTTCCCCCCTCCCACCCTTCCCTAATCCTCCTGCTATCTCTACTCATTGTTAGCTCAGAGGGATTTATATATCTTGGTTTTCCTGTGCTGTGAGATCTTATCTGTAGCAGTGTGAATGTTATGATCTAATCAGATTTCTAAGGTAGAATTGAGGACAATAGTCTGGTGAAAGAAGCATCAAAAACTAAAGAAAGTTGTGTGTTTCATTGATGCTATACTGCACCCTACCTGGATCATCTCTTTCCTGTGACCCCTCTGTGATGGGATGTATACTTGTTTACAGATGGGCATTGGGTCTCCATTCCATGCCCTCCCCAATTTACCTGGGGTATGGTTTTATTCTGGGTCTTATATGCCTGAACCCATTGACACTTCATGATCACACAGTCTGGTGTGCTTCTTCAATGTAGGTTTTGTTGCTTCTGAGCTAGATGGCCGATTGTTTATCTTCAAGCCTTTAAGAGCCCAGGTGCTATCTCTTTTGATAGATGGACACCATCAGCTTTCTTCACCACATGTGCTTATACATCCATTTTGTCTCCAGCAATTGTGTCGGGAAGGTGAGAATCACAAAAATGCCAGATTGTTAGAACAAAGTGTTCTTGTGTTAAGGGAGTACTTGAGTTGAGCCCATCTACAGCCTTAATTCTTGAATTTTTTTGTTTTTGTTTTGTTTTTTTGGGGGGGCATCACTGCCCTCTGGTGGGAGTGGGAGGACTAGCCTTGCTCCTGGAGAGCTGCTGCTGGATTTGAACCGCCAAACCAGTGGGCTGCAGTCCCGTACTCAACCACTACACCACTGGGGCTCAGCCCACAGCCTTAATTCTTAACATAGTTCTCTTTCATATATATTATTTATAGAGGCCTCTATAAATGTCCTTTGCCTCCTGGGTATTTCCTTTTACTTTCCTCTTGCCCCACCATCAAGTTTGGCCTTCATTTGGGTTTAGTAATTCCTTGCTGCTACATTGCCCTTGACTGGACCCCACTAGGCATTCTAGGACTTTCCTTCCATTGATTTTAGTTCACTTGTTGTACCTTTGTTCCTGGGTTGGTCCCCCACCCCCACCCCATCCTCCTTCCTTTATCCCTTCCTTTCCTTCTTCCATATCTCCCCAGAACCATGGGTTATATTCTTTTCATCTCCAAATTATTTATCTGGCCTATCTTATCTAGGTAGAGAAGCAGATACATTAATAAGTGCAAAAACCAGGCACAGCCAACTGAAACAATAAAGGATATCAAAACTAACAAAGCAATAACAACAGCAGCAAAAAGCAACATAAAATAACCATAACAAAAAGACGGTCACAGACAAAACTGAAAAATCCTATAAATAGTTCAAGGTCTGATTGTGGCCTTTATGAGTGCTTTCTAGTCAAGTCTAATGGGGGGCCTACATCTGTCTCCAAGGTCTATTTTGGGTATGCCCGGGGGTTTCATTCGTTGGCTCTGCCTGCAGCTCTGCTGTATACCCTCCGTGCCTTGTCCCAGTGTGATAGGGCCAGACCATGCACTATTTCCACACTGTGTCTCCCACAGTGTTCAGTGCAGGACACAGTGTTGGGGCTCGCCCCTAAGATTTTCCCCTAGTGTTATTTACCCTGAGCAGGAACCTTGTCGTTGGGTCTTGGAGGGTCAGGATGTCTTCCTTCCCCTCTCCATTCCTTTGCATTTCTCCTGTGGGTGCATGCCCCTCTCCCCAAGCGATAGCCTCAGTGCTGTTTTCTGGGGTCAATCCCAATCCAGGGACACATAGACAGCCAACTAAATGAGGGGGGGAGGGGAAGAAAGAGAACATAACAAAAAAACACATGGGTGAGGGGGAGAAGGGCGCTAATCCACTCAATGGAGAGGGTATTGCTTATATCTCCACAGGAGAGGAGAGAGAGACCAGGCTTTAACCCACGCACCAAGATGTGAATACACTAGACTGGCAAGTCTTAGGGAACGATAGAGAGGACTGTGGAGTCGGTCCCAACTCCAACCATGTGGCCATTTCTCCTCACACCCAACTCAGAAGAATGCACTTCAGAGGAGAGCAATAATATATATCGTAATACAGCTAGCAGGGCATGGAAGCAAGAAGCCAATGTTGGTCCCCCTACTCCCTGTTCAATACTCACAGAATAGCCATCATCTTCTTCTTTACATACCATATAATTTCAGACTTCAGTCCTTAGTTTACAGGTGTGTTTGAGGTAGAGTCTAGTTCACTCAATGGGGATTCCATCTTGGGGGAACACGTGCATCTTGAAGATTCAGGACGCAATGCCCTGGACGCAGTGTTCTGTAGTCAATGTCCTTGCAATGTAGAGGGTGTACAGAAGGTCAGGCCAATGTGGCTTATTAGGTGGATATGACTAAGCATGCCCCCTTCCCTCTTAGGGCCCTTAAAAGTATTGTCAGTC
The DNA here is from genome assembly GCA_004026705.1 of Nesogale talazaci. NCBI lineage: Eukaryota > Metazoa > Chordata > Mammalia > Afrosoricida > Tenrecidae > Nesogale > Nesogale talazaci. The sequence continues at coordinate 33,595 of PVJH01015863.1, forward strand.
ATTTTCTCCCCAAAAGGAGCAAACATCAGCTGCTAGGAAGGAGAAAGATGAAGCTTTATGATTCATAACAATTTATAGTTTTGAAAACCATTCCTCGGAACAGTTCCACTCTGCCCCCATTGAGTTACTCTAGGTTGGAATTGACTCACTGTCTGAATGATACTTCTAACTGATCTTAGTCATCCTTTATAAATTAGCAGTATTCTATGAGGAGCCCATGTGCTAGAGTGGTTACATATTAGTTTATTAACATCAGGGTCAGCAGTTTGTAACCACCAGCCAGGTATGTGGGAGAAAGGCAGGTTTTCTTCTCCCTTAAAGAGGTAGTCTCAAAAGCCCACAGAAGTCAATCTACTCGGTCCTATAGGGTCTTATGAGTTGACTTTGATTTGATTAAATTGAGTTTCAAAAAATTATTCTCAGTTTGCTTCTCATAAAAGTTTTTTCTTGCTAAGTTTTCATTTAATATTCTTCATTATTCTACTTGATATATCCTCCATGTATTATATTACACTTAGGGATCTTTAAAATTCTTAAAATATGGCCTTCCAATTATTTCATTGATTTGAGATTTAGTATGTAAATTTATCTGGACTTTATTTTATTTTATGATGTGTAGTGAAAAACCAAAGTTATTTTCCTTACATGGGTAATTTCTCAATAATATAAATTTCATTGCATAATAATTCCTTTACCTGTTGGAGCCCTAGTGGCTTTGTGGAATAAGGCTTGGAAACTTACTACAAGGTTGCTAACTCAACTCTACCAGATGATCTATGACAGAAAGGTCAGACTACCTTAGTTAAATAAAGAGTAGCAGTCTCAGGAAACCCTACATACATCACAGTGAGTCAGAATTGACTCAATGTCAGCCTTTAAAAAAATCTATTGAATATAAGACTACATTTATATATTAAATGCTACTTACATATCAACTTTTCCCAATTTAGTTTAATTAATCACCAGATTATAGTTTTTGATATTGACCAATATGTGCTGGGACATATTACTTTTTCTCTTACTTTATCATTTTATTTTAAAATTAACTTCAGCACTTTCATGTGTTTATTATTTTTTATAAATGTCAGAATTGTTTTGACAGTTTCACCAGACTGTTTATTAGCATTTTTGTTGGAATTGCATGTAAATGACACCCTCGTGGAGTGTAATCTACCGAAAGACAATTAGCATAAACAAACAAATGGATATAGGAGTTTATATTGCTACACATTTATTAAAGACAAGAAACAGGGTTTGTGATGGAGAGAAGCAATATTTGGGATTTGAAAGACTTGTAGAGCAGTTGCCATCATAGTGCTCTGCACAGACCCTTAGAAGGACAGCTGTTTTGAGCCCCGGTGTAGGAAAAACTAGAAGATCTAGTCAGGTTCCAACATAAGTGCAATTTTGAGGATATTGCAGGACCAAGTGGTGTGTTGACCGGTGGGGGGGTCACTTTGAGTAGAAACCGACTCATTGATGCCTACCAGCAACGGCAGCAGGCACCAAAGAAAAAGAGAGAAAGGCAACCAAACACGAAGGCACAGGCCCTGCGATGAGAATGCCGAGGCATCTGTTTGAGAGACTCAAATAACATGAATCAGCAGGAGCCATCACAAGCAGAGCGTATGCACAGAGAAGATGATACTGTGCAGGTAGGCAAAGCTGGTGATTTATGAGAGGTACTGAAAAAACTGGATTTTTTTCAAAGTTATGAACTCAAAATGTATTTGCAAAACAACCTCATCGCCTCAAAGTACTCTCAATTACACTTAATACATTTGTCAAATCTGCCATGCCATTTTTGAAAACGTTCTTCAAACTCTTCTGTTGCTTAGCTGACAGCGCCTCCATCATTTTTTCCTTCTTATCTTCTACATTATCAAGTAATGGTTTTGCATGTCTCTCTTCATTCATGGAAACCAAAAAAGTCACAGGGAGTGAGGTCGGGGAAGTAAGGCATGTGGGAAAAGAGAGCATGTTGTGTTTTGCTACAAAGTGGTACATTGAGATGGCTGTGTGAGCAGGGGCATTGTCTGTCCTAGATAATCAATTATAGGATCTTAATCAATTCATTTTTTAGTTGTTTCCTATTATTTCCACTATACAGCAGGTCTTATTCCCAGTCACTGTATTCCCACTCCCTGAGAGCTGAACAAGCTTGGCAGAGTATGGTTCTGATGTGGAATGTGTGAGTAGGTTTTCATTCATGTGGTGAGGTTCTGACTCAAGTTATGATGATGGTTCACCCTGATGTGGTCCCTTTTTCCCATCCCTCAATCCATTTTGCACATGTAGTCTAATTTTTGCTATATTGCCTCACTACTTACCATCCACAAAACTTCTCGAGAGTCTCAAGGGTGGAAGTGACACTTTTTGTAGCTCTTGATTTTGTCAGAAATGAAGCTAACTCCATCTGCCCACTTTTTTCTCTGCCAGTTCTAGAGCCCGTGTCCAAGAACTTCCCTTCAGTGAACATTCCCCGCATTTTCCTTATGAGAGGTTTTATCTTACCATTCTTTCTTTCTGGAACGCACATGGCAAAATTGCACTCTTTATCTCAGACCCAAACAAAAATGTTTTATCACCCTTGAGAACACTCATAGATGTCTAACAGTCTTCCATGTCCAATTAACAAGACTTGCTTTAACAATCTGTGATGCATGGATGGCATAACCTTCCTGGCTGAAAGTGAGGAGGATTTGAAACATTTTCTGTAGCCTTCAGAATGGATTACAATTCAATTAAAGGAAAACTCAAATCCTAACAACTGGAGCAAAATAAAATCATGATAAATGAAGAAAAGATTGAAGTTTTCCAGGATTTCATTCATCTTGCTTGGATCCACAACCAATGCTCATGGAAGCAGCCATCAAAAGATTAAACAGCACATTTAATTGGCTAAATCTGATGCAAAGGCCCTTTTATTTATTTATTTATTTATTTATATTAAATCATTTATTGGGGGTTCATGCAACTCTTATGAAGATAAATGCATACATCAATTGTATGCACACCACATTTGCACATTTTTTTCCTTTAATGATTTTATTGGGGGCTCTTACAGCTCTTATAACATTCCATACATCATTTTTATCAAGAACACCTGCACACATGTTGCCATCCTCATTTACAAATATTTTCTACTTGATCCCTTGGTATAAGCTCCTCTTTCTCCCTTCTTATTTTTGTGGGTTTTTTTTTTTTAGGCATCACTGCCCTGGTGGTGGGATTAGGAGGCCCAGCCTTTGCTCCTGGGAGCCGGTATTGGCTGGGAGCCGGTATTGGACCTCCATCCCAGTGGGCTGCAGTCCCGCGCACAACCACTACGCCACCGGGGCTCAGCCCCTCCCTTCTTATTTTTAATAAATCATTTTATTGAATGCTCACACAAGTTCCATCACAATCTATACATATGTCAATTGTATGCAGACCACATTTGCACATTTGTTGTCATCATCATTCTTGAAACATCCTCCTTCTACTTAGGCTCACAGTACTAGCTCCCCATATTTCTCCTCCCTCCCTTCTCCCCCTCCCCTATGAACCCTTAATAGTTTATAAATAATCATTATTTTGTCATCCATCATCCACTGTTCCAGGTGTCCCTTCACTCATTTCCCGGTTGTCAGTACTCCAGGGAGGAGGTCATACATAGATCCTTGTAATTGGTTCACCTTTTCTATTTCGCTATCCCTGCACCCTCCCTGACTCACCACTGGTCCTGGAGGGATGTATCTGTCCTGAATGCCCCATGTTTCTGGCTCTAGTGTATATTCCCTGGTCTAGCTAGATTTGTAAGACAGAATTGGGATCATGCTAGTGGGTGGAAGGAAGCATTTAAGAACTAGAGGAAAGCTACATATTTCATTGTTGCTACACTGTACCTTGACTGGCTCATCTCTTTAAAGCATTGAGAAACCAGTTTCTTTAGAGGACTAGGTTATACCTAAGCTAAATCTTAATGCTTCAATCACTTCATATGCATGTGAAAATTGGACATTGAGTAAGGAAGATCAAATAAAAATCGATGTATTTGAACTAAGGTAATGACAAAGAACATTGAAAGTACCATGAAGTGCCAAAAGAACAAACAGAAACTGTCTTAGAAGTACAGCTAGGATGCTGCTTAGAGGAAAGGATGATGCATACCTTGGACATATTATCTGGAGAGACCAGTCCCCTGTAGGAGGACTGGTATATGCTTGGTATAAGCACAGGGGCCGCAAAGAAGAGGACGGTCCTGGATGAGATGGCAACAATTGGGAAGACGTTGTTTCCTTCTATTGTGCATAGTGTTGCTATGCATTGGAACTAACTTGATGGGACTTAACAAAAACATTTTCGTGTGTACTAGTTAATGGTACATGCGACATTGTGTTGTAATTAGCTGGCTTCAATGCCAGCTCTGTAAGCGCATCAAGACCTCTGGCAGCATGGGAGAAGGAGCTCAGACTATGCAGACTGCAATTTGGAATTTAAGTTCTGATTCTCTGACCCAAGAAGTGTGTAACTGAGCAAGTCATGTGATCTCTCTCTCTCTCTCTGCATCAGTTTTCTTATAGGGGAATTTTGGCTAATAATAGTTATGACTTCATAAACTACTGAGATAATAAATGAATTTATGTATGCAACATACATGGAACAATAACTGCACATTGAAAACAGATCTTGACGATTACTATTATGTGTAGTAGGAGTTGCAGTAGTATTTTTAAATGCTCATTTTAGTCTGTTCACAATAGTTACCATGGCTAATGCTTAAATAAATATTTCCTAGTTAAATCAATGAATTCCTAATTTTAAAACTTCATATTTCTATGTAATTTTCCTCTTTGAATAATATTTTAACTTTTAATGTTTGATTCTGGCATTCTTCCCCCTAACCTTTTTGTATGGTAATCTTATTCGTATAAACAAGAGTTAAGGTTTTGTCTTCATTTGGCTGGCCTAGAATTCTCAGTGGCTTGGCAGTAGTGGTTATTTTTGTTTGTGGCCATTGAGTCAGTTCTGACCCGTGGAAACCTTATACACAACAGAATGAAATACTTCCTGGTCCTGTATCATCCCCACAATTGTTCTAATATTTGAGCCCACTGTTGCAGCCACCATGTCAATCAATCTTATCAAGTCTTCCTCTTTTTTAATAAACCTTCAAAGAGCATGCCCTTTTTGCAGGCACTGGTTTCTCTTGATGACAAATCATGTGTTTGGCAGTTAACATCTAGAAATCCTCCATGAACAGACCTAACACAAAATAATCATGCTAATCATTTTTTTATGTCTCTATCATGGGATAAGATTAGGATAGAATGTAGCAGTGTGATTCAAACTATTAATGCTTACAAAATAAGTGAACAGTGTGGGAAAAGTCATTTGCTTTTATCTATCTATCTATCTATCTATCTTTCATCATCATCATCATCTATCTATCATCTATTTTTGCTGAGTCTAGATTCTGCATTTGACTCATTTTCCTCTAGATTTGAACTTCAAGCAAGGACCTGCAATGTTGCTTGCTACTCCTGGGAATCTTGTCACTTTTCCTTCTTTTATTTTTCTAAGATTGCTTTGCTTATTCTTCTGAAAATCTACGATATAGCCAATATAGTATAGATCCACTACAGATATATAACATTACAGATTTACTGCACCAATTCTTATTCTGTCTTCCTGTTAAAATTATGCAACTTTTACATGCATAGGAAGCAACTAGAAAGTCAGATTCACCTTTAAGATTTCTAATTTCTAGCTCTGTCTCATCTACTCTATCCTGTTCAATATTGTGCTGCACTCAAGCAAGATAACACATTGCTATCTAACGTGCTATCTTGAAACAAGATAGCAAAATTGCAAAAGGCCCAACTTGGATCATTATTTGGATATCATCGTTTTGTATTATTAAAAGTTATAACTCCAATTGAATTTCTTCAGACCATGACAGCATTCTTTTGGCGATGCAGTGACTTGAATGCATTTATTGCTCTCTGGAGGAGTGCAATGGGCATTTTGCTTCTACTATATTTTGAAAATGAAAAGATTGCTAATCTAGCAAAACAGGAATACCACATCATGCACACTCTCTGGAAGGGCTAAACTGAGGTAAGATGCGGCTAAGACTCAAGAAATAGATTGCCATTTCTCTCTGGTTGTACTAATGGCCATTTTTACCAAGCATTCCAGCAACCACAATCTCAAATTTTTCAAGATCTCTTTTTTCATGGGAATTAGGTCCTGGGTTATGCTAAAGATTAGTAGTGCTCTCTGCTGTGCACCAGTCCATTTGAAGGCACCTGGCAATCTCCTTCTGGGAAGCATCATTGGAAAATACCCTGGTACACCTGAGTACTTAGGAGTCAGAGTAGACTTGAGGAGAAGTCCCTGTGTTAGTCTGTGTAGACTAGAGAAACAAATTCATAGACATGCATATGGATATAAAGGAAAGGTCTATATACAAGAGGAATGGAACATTGAGAAAACATCCCAAATCAGTCCAGTCCAAGGTCATTAGCCCATGTCTGATACCAGTGTATAAAGTCTCCCTCCAACTCATGAAGTCACAGGCCAGTGGGTGCAGAGTCTTGTGTATCCAGCTGGGGTAGAGGCATCCCGGAGTCGGCATCCTGATTGCTCCTTGTTTCCAGGACTCAGGGTTCATCAGCAGTATTCATTGGTGATAGAAGCATCTCAGCGTTGGCAGGGGTCTCTCTGTGGCTTCTCCAGCCCCAGAGGTCTGGTTCTATCAGGGCAAGCCATGAGGCTTCTCCTCCAGCTCCTCCATTCTCCAGGAATCAGGATGGATCAGCATGCTGTCATCTTGTCTTGTCAGTTGTTTGTCATCTCAGAGACTGAGAGTCAAGTTTCTCTTCTCCAATTGGGAAATACCACGAGACTTTCCAGAATTCTCAGGAGAAACCCATGCCCATACAGAGATCTCATTGGCTACTCATTGGCTATCTCCAGATTAATAGGCTAGATTCCATGCCTACAGTCCCATAATTAATCATGGGAACTTTTGAATTAGTGCTAAGTAGGGAATCAAAATACCACTCAATAAATAGACTTGAACAACATAGGATATCACTTTACTGTCTATCTCAGGTTGTTGGGTTCCCTAAAGGAGCAAAATCAATGGCATATAAATGTGTGCATATGCTCGTTTATATCAAGCATATAACTGGTCACACAATTAGTTGCAATCAAGTCCAGACAGGTTCCAAGACCATGGGCCAAATGTTAAGCTGGAGGCTTCTCCTGACTCATGTAGCTTTGAGGGACTGACAGACCTAAGACTGATTGGGAGACCACAGCCTGGTAGCTTCAGAGTTGAATGCATCCAAGCGAAGGCTTTTGTGGCTGCAGAGTCAAATGTATTCAACTTTAGCAGGCTGGGTGGTAGTCCATTGAAGACTCCCAGACTAGGCAGACAATATGGCAGGCCGTTGACTAAAGTCCCCACAGTTGAGGTCAATGAGCCAAATGCTGCATCTAGACCTAGGAGGGATAGGTGGGTAAGGTGAACTTTTCAAAAGAGTTTACTTAATAAGAAGAAGGCCACACCCCCTAGGAAATGTCCTTTCAATTAACTGTATCAGGGCTGGGACCTAAATAAGGGTGTTACATCCCATATTAATCTTTTTACAATGGATTATCTGCTCATCTCACTGCCTCTGCATAGATGCCAAACTTATAGGACAGGGCAGAATTTCCTTTGAGTTTTCAAGATGGCAGCCTTATGGGAGTAGAAAATCTCATCTTTATCCAGAAGAGTGACTGGTGATTTTTAACTGCCAATCTTGTGGCTAGCATCCCAAAATGTAATCACTATGTTACCAGTGCTCCTTTATCTGTTCTGATGGAGTTGAGTACATTGTACATTATATTAGGTCATGTTTTGGGGGATTACTGCTAAACCACAGAGATTTCTGGCCCAGCTAAATCAACACAAAGCCTAACTATAGTAGTGCCTGAGGAACAAAGATCTAGCAGTTTAGCCTACGCATCCCACCACTGTTGTGAACATTCCAGCATCCCAACATCATCAGAGTCACTCACTGCTACTACTACCTTCTTACCTTCCCTTATACCATTACTTCTGCTCAAAATGATTGTCTTCTCTCTCTCTATTTTTTTGGTAGAAATATCCTAAGCAGTCTTATAAAATACGTTTTAAAAAGTGTCTGGTGTTCTCTGAGGCTTTCTCCATCCTCTCATTCTTGGACCCTCTCAGTGTTGTTTTTGGCCAGAAAAAAAACCTGTTTCTTTTGATTTTCATATAAGTTAAAGATATGTATCTTTTGAGGAGTTCATCCCAGAATAATTCAAACTTTGCCACTCCAACAGAGTCCCTGGACAGTATCAGCAGTAAGTGCTTGAGACTTCTAACTAAAAGGTGGGTGGTTACAAGCCACCCACAGATACCATGGAAGAAAGGCTGAGAGACCTCCTTCCAACAAATTGTAGTCATAAACAGTGTAGGACACACAGTTGTACTCTGCAACACATGGACTGCCATGAGTTAGATTCAACTTGAAGAATTGAGAGTTGTATTTTTCTTCTTAAGTGTGTTTGATGGCATTCAGGATTCCATATCTGATATGGTGGTTCTGCCAGGTTATTGGAATCCAATCTTTTTCTATTTCTTTGAGGGGATAACCTTAGCAGAGCACCCTGATCTCAGAAATATTCTTTTGAGCCATCTTCAAAGGTCCAGTCTGCATCATTCATTGTGTTTTTCATTTGTCGTATTCTTAAGGGTAATTAGAGCAGTGCCTAGAATGTATTGCCTATACAATAAATGTTTGTTGAATGAATACTAGTGAATGAGATAATTTCTCATTTGGGTAAACTATTGTTACCACAATGTGTTTCAAAAGATTCTTCTTCTGAAACTTCTTGACATCGGCTCCTTTTTACCTCAGAAAGCTTTATTCCACTTACTGTCACTATAGGGTCATCAATTCTGGGTTATACATATTGAAGAATAGAAAAAAACCCCAAAATACAAGAGCGTGACCCCCATTGACATAACACATTTGAGATAACCTCTAATATAAAGAAACAAAAACCAAAAAGTACAGGAAATGATGAAAGTTAATCAGGCCTAATGGGCACTGGGGGTGGGGGAGGGGGGTAAGAATCAACTGACAAGGAGGTAACTGTTTAAATCATGCTTGTTCTTTTGATCTGTAGTCATCTCTTCTCTGCACTCTATTTGGTAACTACTTTCCTCCAAATCTCTATTATAGATAGAGGAAAATACATGTTTGATCATGATAAGCATCACCTCAAAGCAAAAAGTCCTAATGAATTTAGAAAGAGCATTTAATATTTTTCCTTATTTGCCTCCACTATTCCACATTGATTAGTTGGCATCCATTGTTCTGGGTACTAGTCCTCTGAGCTGAAAAGTAAACCTAAAATATAGGCAGCCTCTAATTGAGACTGTAACAAAGTGAAGGGGACTTTATGTAGAGACATTATTGTAATTGACACTGTTCTAGGCAAGGATTTATCAACAAATACATCATAGAAATGATGATTAGTATGTCATGAAAACCGAGTCACAGCAATGATTTAAAAATGTAAAATATGCCTCCTGTTCTGGAGAAGGAACACATGCTTGCAATAAATATTTGTGAAATAATGGTTCTAAATGTACTATAAATTGCCTTTATTATACACAAAGCACAAGTCTATTGGGCCATAACAATGACCTAAATCTAATAAACTCATAATAATAATCTTTTAAAACTCTGGGTTAGATCCATTGAATTCATAGCCTCAGTGTCTAGCACAATTTCTATTCTATAGAAGGTACCCAACAAAATTGATTTAAATTTAATCTAACCAAAAACATTTGCAATAGAACATCAGTAGGGAGTTGCCAGAAATTCAAGTCAGAGTTAGAAAAAGACTTAGTATGAGGAGTATCTTTGTTACTTCAGAGATTGTGGTTAAAGAAACTATAGAAATATATTGAATTGAGTTCTTTTTGACTCCTCAAAGGCATTCAGCTTTGTGGATCATAACACACTATGGCTAGAATTGCAAACAATAGAAATTACAGAAGACAAAGTTTGCTCATGTGAAACCTCTACACAGATTAAGAGACTATCATTCCAGCATAACAAGGAGATACAACTTGGTTTAAAATCAGGAAAGGTGTGCATCAAGCTTGTATAACTTCTCCACATTTAGTCAAATGGTAGGATAATCAAATGTACAGAGAAGCTGGGCTATATGAAAAATAATGCAGTACCATAATTAGAGGGAGGCTTATGAACAACCTAGGTTAAGCAAATAAGATGACTTGCTTCCTCAATGTGAAGAGAACTTTAACCTTCAGTATAGATTACAATACAATGTAAAGAAAACCAAAATTCTCACTGGACCAATGAACAGCATTATGAAAAATGATAAAAAAGGATTGACCTTGTCAAAGATTTCATTTTACATGAATTGGCAATCAGTGCTCATGGAAGCAAAATCAAGATCTCAAAAGGCTTATACTGCTTTGGAAAAATCTGCTACAAAAGAACTCGTGGGCATCTGAAAGAGCAAAGATGTCTGGTTGAGAATGAAAATGTATCTCACTCAAGCCAGCTTTTTTCAGTCACCTCATGAACATTCTGAACAACAGAAAAGGCAGACCAGAGAAGGATTGATAAACTGGAATTGTGGTGTTGGTCAAAAATATGGAAATGACCACAGACTTCCACTGTAACAAAAATAATTGTCTTGGAAGAAGTTTAAGCAGAATATATCTTAGAAACAAGAGTGACAAAACTAAGTCTCCTAGAGTTTGGATACCAAGAAGGACCATTCCCTGGAGGAGGAGAACATCATGTCTGTTTAAGAAGCGGGCCAACTGATAAAACATTGGCACTCAATTAGATTGAGTGTTATAGTGGCTGCAACAAGGGTCTTAGACAAAATGATTGTGAGGATAGTGCACCCCTGGGCAGTGTTTCATTTTGTTGTCCTTTGAGTTTGGCATCGATTGGGTGCACCTATCCTCAAAAACATGCATCATCATTAAAGCGGTGTTATAGCTGCCATGCTATCTTATTCTTTCTACAACCCTTCTGTGTATGTAGTTGTAGAGGCGAATCCCAGCTTACAGAGAAACGGAGACTCATAAAAATTTTGTCACTTAGACCTCACTACTATCGAGTCAATGCTGTCATAGCAACACCCAACGGGGTTCGGAGACATTAGCTGTTAATGACAGTGATAAGTCCCATCTTTCTTCAGTGGAATTGCTGGCCTTGCGTATCACAGCCCAATACAGAACTACTCTACCACCAACACATGCAGGTTAGGGTCCAACTTTCTCCTCGTCAGGGAATTCCTAAGTTGTGATCCTAAACCTCTTAGGCTTTCTGATTTTAGATCCATGTATTTTCCACGGTCCTGTTCCTAAACATTGACAATGCCCTTGGTCCAGATCTGCACAAATGTATTTCTACAGATAGGTTCTTTTTCTCATGATAAAGTTTAATAGGCCAGATATGATCAAATATATTTTATTTATTTTAAACCAAACCCAGTTTCCTAGGTGTGTTAGAGTGGAACTGTTCCCTCTACAGGGTTTTCTATGGACTTTCTCCCCCCAGTTTCAAAGTGCTTTTAGGTGACTCAAATCTCCAACCTTTTTGTTAGTTGCCAAGCATTTTAACCATATTCACCTTTCAGAAAATCCTTTAGTTAGCCTAGTTAGATGTAGAATAGCACACATGAGGAGTATAGCTTATATTATTGAGTATGATTTTTTTAAAATCCATCATTGAATTACAGTTTGAAAATAAATACTGTTAAGGGATACCCAGGTTGTATCCTTTCTTCTCTCCTATCCCACATGTGGTTATATTTTACTCTCAGAGCCAAAAGAGACCAACAGGAGATACTAAGGCATAACTTGGCTCTTTTGGATCCTTAAGGAGCATGGTGAGTTACTCATTGGCCTGCTAACCACAAAGTCGGGAGTTTGAACCCATCTGCTGCACCTTGGGAGAAAGATGAGGCTTTCTACTTTCTTAAGGACTTATTGCCTTAGAGACCCGTGGAGGCAGTTCTACTTTATCTGCAGGGTCACTAAAAATGGATTCTATGGCAGTGCGTTTGGTTTTGGTATTTGGACATTTGGATGTGAGACTTCATGGGAACTCTGATACCATGATCACCATTGAAACCAGCTAGACTTTTTCCTGCACTCCACTATATTTCTTGAGGTTTGCAAGGACAGAAGACATGTGCAGAGTATCCTCTTTTGGAAATTATCTTAATCTGCGTGCTCTAGAATACATCCAGTGAGATGTGTTGTTATTGTTAGGTGCTGTCAAATTGAGGTGGACATGTGACAGTAAAATCACATGATGGGAGCAGATACGCAGGTATTTCTCTTGTGGAGACTCTGGGTGCTTTCAAACCACCAACCTCACAGTTAGCAGTCTAGTCCATAACCATTGTGCGGTCAGGATTTCTTAGTAAAATATATATGAATGGGCTTCAAAAACTCATGGAAAATGACATTGCAAACTAATAGAACTTCCCCCATAAACATTAGGAAAGTCACCCATACATATTTGTATGTATTTGTGTTGTGTGAGTGTGAAAAATAGGTAGGTAGGTAGGTTTGCTTCAATAAAATGGCTCATACAAATGTTGGGGTAACCCATCCCATATCCATAGGTCAGAAAGCTGACGAGAATTTCTGTAGGCTTATAAACAGAAATTGTAGGTCAATAAAGGAGAATTATTCATGGGTGAGAATGAAAGAGAGCGAGAGATATGCATCTATATTTTGGAAGCAGATCACAGAGACAAGGACACTCACCTTTCAACTAACTGACCAATCACATCAGATCACGTTATGGAACGTAATTACATTCTATTACATCATGGAACAGCCACAAGTCCAGGGTCTGCCAAACCACTGGACCACAGAACACTGACAACCGCAATGTGTTTGTGGTACAGTTTGAAAGCAAGTATTCTGATCCCCAATCCTGAATACTCTAGTTCTTTCTATAATTTTTACAACAGAGATAATCTTGGAAAGATATTCAAACTCCTCTGTGCCACAGAAGTATGAAAAAAAAGTAAATTTAAAAAGAGCTACATAATCTCATGCAATAATACCAAATCCATTGCCTCTGAGTCTTTTCTGCCTAAAAGTAGGCCTTGTATCTGGTTTGCAAATCTGCCAAATTTTACCCAGGTAAGCAGCTTCTTTCTCTTCAGTGGAGCAACTGGTGAATTAGAATTGTTCAGTTTTTGGTTAGTAGTTCACTGCATATGATTGGGATGAAGGTTAAATGTGTTAAAGGTGCAAAAACACTGGTATAAATGTTTGATAAGGAGTTAGCATTTAAGGAATGAGAACTAGTACTATGTTTTGATTTCATAGTCTTGAACAATGGTAGTGACTATTTCTAATTTTTGGCCTATCCTAATTCTGGGGAAGGAGCCCGGTGTCATAGTGGTTATACATTAGGCTGCAGTTTGAAACCATCAGTCACGCAGAGGGAGAAAGTTGATGCCTTCTGCTCCTATAAAGAGTTACAGTTTCATAGCTTTTTCTATAGCACCACCACGATCTCTACATCCTCCTTGTTGTTGATTTTAATTCCCCGTTGTTCCCCTGTCTAAAGCATCGTTTGCTAACTATTCCCTTCTCCTGCTGCCTTCTTCTCCCCACAAGTCCATCTGGAACCTTCAGTCCTGCTGCTTTCTTCTTGGGGGTGCTTCCCATGGCTATCTTATATAGTAGGCAAAACACCAACAATGGAGACAAAAATTAAAAAAAAAAGATTGAATAAAAAGAGAAAAAACTACCAAAAGAAAAAGAAGAAGAAAAAGTGTACATAATTCCAGGTCTTTCCACTAACCTTTATGACCATTTCCCTACTGGTCCTGGGGGAAATCCCCCTGTGTGTCCCCCATATTGTCATCTGTTCTGGTATGCACCAGTGAGGAGACATCATGTCGCGACCTGTTCTCGGCCTTACAACCCTCTGTGCCTTAGCAACTCTGTGCGGGGTATATGCATAGGTGTGTACATATGCAAATATATTAATTAATAATAAAAGAGGTATTGCCCTATGTACATGCCTTTATATGGTACTGCATTGAGAAAGTGGATGGACTTTGGGCCTCTCCTCAAGCCCTCCCTCAATGCAAGAACAATTTCTTCGATGCTCACCCTCCCATCATGACAGCTGAAGACAAAATGGGTGCATGGGAAAATGTAGCAAAGAGAGTGGAAGGCCCCTGGATTAAAAAGTTATAGCATTTGGGGTCTTAAAGGTTTAAAGATAACCAAGTGGCAATCTAGCGCAGATGAAATAAGCCCACGTGGAAGAAGCATACCAACCTGTGTTATCATGAGGTGTCAATGTGATCAGTTACAAGCATCAGAAGACCCAAAGCAAACAAAAAAGCATATTGTTGAGAATGAATGGATCAGAACAGAGACCCCAAACACATATGTAGATAATAGGACATCCCCTAATAGGGAGGTAACAAGACATGAGGGAGTCAACCAAGGCATAGTATAGCAATGATGGAACACACAATATTCCTCTGGTTTTTTGAGGCTTCCTCATCCCCCACTCTCATGGCCACAGTTTTGTCTTTCAGTACTGGCTAGACAAGAGCATGTACACAGGTACACATAAGAGCTCATAGCATATGGAATCCACGTCAGATAATGCCCTTCAGAATAGAAGTGGGAGCAGCAAGACCAAGAAGGTAATAGTAAGTTAGGGGGAGGAAGAGTGGGGGTGGGGGAACAGATCACCATGATCAGCACATAATGTAACTGCACCCCCCCCTCCAAAGAGGAGGATGAGCAACAGAAATGTAGGTGAAGGGAAACAGTACTAGTTATAATCTATGGAAATGATAGTAATTTCTAATTTATCCAGGGTAGCAAGTGTTGAGGAGGGGGAGGGGGAGAGGAATTGATAACAAAGGCTCAAATAGAAAGTAAATGTTTAGAAAATTATGATGCAACATATGTACATGTATGCTTGCTACAATTGAGGTATGAATTGTTATAAGAGCTATAAGAATCCCCAGTAAAATGATCTTAGGAAAAAAAAAAACAACTACAGTTTCAGAAATCCAAAGGGGCAAATCTACCCTGACTTAGAGTTTAGTTGTAAATCAGGATATATTTGATGGCAATGATTTGATTTTTTTGGGGGGGGGGCATCACTGCCTCTGGTGGTCGTGGGAGCCACCCAGTGCCGCTCCTGAGAGCTGCCGCTGGATTTGAACCGCCAGGACCACGGGTCAAAG
The DNA here is from genome assembly GCA_004026705.1 of Nesogale talazaci. Taxonomy (NCBI): domain Eukaryota; kingdom Metazoa; phylum Chordata; class Mammalia; order Afrosoricida; family Tenrecidae; genus Nesogale; species Nesogale talazaci. The sequence goes on from PVJH01015863.1 coordinate 48,901, forward strand.
TCCCACACTCAACCACTTATGCCACCGGAGCTCAGCCCAATGATTTTGTTTTCTGAGCTATTATGAAGATTAAGAAACCAGATGATGATTATCATGGGTATGTGTATCAAGAAAACAAAATAAATACCCAGTCATAGAATCAATGATAACTCATAGTGACCTGTGGAACAGGATAGAACTGTCCTTGTGAGTTCTGAGATGATAGCCCTTTCTGGCGGTAGACAGCACTTTCTTCTTCCCCCAGAGAAGCTGGTGGCTTTGAACTGCTGACCTTAGGAATGGTACCCCACAGGGGAATCGCACTCTTCCATTTGGACTCCTCGTGTTAGTACAAAAAGGAGTGAATGGGTCTGCAGGAAGATGGAGCAATTCTGTCAAAGGCAATTGGAAGGGTTCTACTCACAGGATTTTCAGAATTCCCTTTTTGAGTCACAGCTTCGCTTGCTTTTTGATTGCAACTAACTTTCGGTTGTTCCTGAGGAAATTTTGATTCATAAGGACGCCTGCATGTCTGTGTAGAACTGTGCTTGATGGGGTTTTCAAGAATTTATACTCTTTTTTTTTTTGCAAGTAGACTCCAGGTTTTTATTTTTGTTTTCTGGCTGCTTCTGAGTGAACTTGAATCCCTGCCCATTAGGCTAGCAGCTGAGTAGAGCGACTGTTTGTGCCACATACGAATTCCATCAAATATTAAAATGCAGGAAGAGATCCCCATTTTTCTGATCCATATCTGCTCCTCAAACAGCTGGTACATTGTTGGTGCTTGATAGATAATCAATTAAGGAACACCAGCAGAGATCCACACCAAAAACCTCACTGCCATCAAGTTGTTCTTACTCATAGAAGCCTTATAGAACATGGTAGAAATACCTCTGTGGTTCTTCTAAGACCAACTCCTTAAGGGAATGGAAAGTCTTATCTTTTTGCCTTGAAGCTACTGGTTTCAAATTGCTGACCTTGTGGCTAACAGTAGAACTGATTTTGCTATGTAATGTAATGACATGACATTTAGAGATAGTCTTGTGGTATGTAGTTCTCTTGGAGTTTATAAAGGTATGGGTGCACTATAAATTTCATCAGTACTAATTGTTAAGTCTCCCAATTTCTTCAGTCTCAATAGTCTCACAGCACCTCTGTTCTGTAAAGCATAATATAAAAAAAGGAAAAAAAGACTATCGTTTTAATTTATTCAAATTTTCCAGAATGGAAAGGACATCCATGACTGTTAAGTGTGAGTTAAATGTTAAAAAATGCACTTAAATCTGATCTTTGCAGAATGTCAAGTCTGTTTTGAACAGAGAGTCTTCCTATTTTATGTTCTTCCTTTGTCTCTGAGATTTGCTGCTGACCAGCCATAAATAATTCACAATTAGCTCCTTAAGAAGTAGAATGTGGGAGTCACTTTCGGCGGTGGCCCCTGTCTGTTTCACTGACTTGAGGAAAGATAAATGACCTGTTAGGGGGAGTTTATTCTTTTTCAGAGACATTGCTAAGGATGGGAAGTACTTTCAGAATCTAGATAATTTGAAATTTCTCTTGTGCTGTGGATCGAAAGGAGTGAACTGCTACCCCCATTTTCATTGCTGGCTGAAGTGCCAGTTCTGTTTGTGGGGATAGGCTGCATCTCTGGGACTGTCGGTCTATATGGAAGCAGTCTCTCTCATCTTTCTTCCAAAGAGTGGCTGGGGGATTTGAATCCTATTAGTAGTTCCATGTCTAAACAAGTGGGCTCCCAAGTCTCCTCTAGTAGACATCCCATACATGTTACATGACTGAATGACATCAGGACCATTTCTGTGAAACAGTCCTAGAGTTTCAACCGTCATTTGTTTCTGCTTCTTCTATTGAACCTTAATATTCAGGGAGGAACCCTGGTGGTGGAGTGGTGAAGGGATGGCCTGCGTTCTGTGTAGTCAGCAGTTCGAAAACACCCGCAGCTCCAAGACTGGACTTTCTAGCAGAAACAGAGTCTCAGAACCCCCCAGGAGGTGATGTGGAGGGCATTGACTGGATGGCAGTGAGAGTGCCCGGTGAGTGCTTAGGGGTCATCCAGCATCAGCAGCAGAAGTAAAATGGAGATGAACAGGAGTTCTTGAGTCCTATGAGCACGTGTGTTTGTTTGTCTTTGGAGCTGTTAATTGTTGTTAGGTGCTTTTGAATTGGTTCAGTTTAGAGTGAGCATGTGTACAGAATAGCACAGCTCCTGGTTCTGGACCATCGTCACAGTTGTTATGTTTCAGACCCTTGTTGCAGCACCTTTGCCAACTATCTCCTGGAAAGTCTTCTTTTTTTATTCTGATGTCCTTCTCTAGGGCAGGATCCTTCTGCCAAGATGTCCAAATTACATTAGACAAGTCTCATCATCCTTGCTTTAAAGGAGCATTCCGGCTACATTTCCACTAAGAGAGATTTGTTGGTTCTTTTCCCAGTCTGTGGTAGTTTTAATATTCTTCCTCAATGCTGAATGTCTTCTTTCTTAGTCATTGTTTAGCTTTCACATACACATAAGGTAATAGAAACATACCCTGACTCAGCCTTGGTACACGTGAGTCTTCGTTCCTTAACATGTTAAAGAGGTCACCTGCAACAGACTTTTCTAATGCAATGTGCCATTTGATTTTTTGACCACAGCTCCCATGAGCAATGGTTCTGGATCCTAGGACAGTGAAATTACTTGAAAATAAAATATTGATATTGTTGGTGGCATACCAATGATTGTAAGGATGGTTGGTTGGTTTGCAGGGAGCCTCGAGACACAATTGACTCAAGGGCACCTAACAACAGCATTCTTGATGGCAAAAGTTATTCTTTAAAGAAACCCACTATATGCCAAGCTTTACACAAAGCATTTTTTACACTATGCATTATTTGAGTGTGAAGGCTTAGGCTGAGAGGAAGTAAGTTGCTATGACCACAAAGTGGCAAGTGATAAAGCCAGAGCATTCTGGCCCTGTTACTTCTCTGTCTCTCTCTTCTCTGTCTCTCCAAGCCTGTTCATTTGTTTCGCATAGCTGATCTGTCCCTGAGGAGGAAGCCTGCTCTGTTGAAGCTGGTAAGTTCAACAGTGGAATGACAACTAGGGAACCCACTGATAACACAGCCTTTCCTCCCAAACACACATACTTTGATCTCCGTGGTTCTCATTTCTATTCCTAATAGCTCCCAATTTCACAGGAGAAAGAGTATCATTGATTACCAGTCTCTGTTGTGGATTAATTTGTATACCCAAGTTCTTATACCTGTAAATATGATCTCAACTGGAAACTAAAGTTTTCTTTAATCATGTTAATGAAGTCA
>PVJH01015864.1:0-52176 GCA_004026705.1 Nesogale talazaci
ACCTCTCTGGAGCATGACCAACAGGGAAGTGAGTGAAGGGACACACTGGACACTGTACGATATGAGGTAACAATTTGTAAATTATTCAAGGTTCATGGGGGGAGGGAGGAAGGGAACTATGGGGAAGTGGAACTGGGGGTCTAAGTGGAAGGAGGATGTCTTGAGAGTGATGATGGAAACAAGTGTGCAAATGAGATCTGCATACAATTGATGTATGTATGGAATGTGAGGGGAGGTGTATGAGTACCCAATACAATTACCCATTTTTTAAAAAGGGGGGGAGGGGAAAGGGTAGCTTTTTTTTTTTTTTTAAGGAGCTTATACCAGGGGCTCAAGTGGAAAATGTTTGGAAATGAATGTGGCAACATGTGTGCAAATGTGCTTGATACAGAAGATGTACTGAATGTTATAGTAGCCCCCGATAAAATTATTAAAAAAAAAAAAGACCGGAGGATGACACATGACATAAAAGCCTGTGTTTGACTGCCATATCTACACAACACCGACAAGCCATGACTGCTGATCTTATTCCCCCTGGGGGAGTGTGGTGCCCCTTGAGACACAGCAATGACCCGACTCACCTCTGGGATGGAGGACTGGGCACTGCGCGTCTGCCTGACCGCCTCTTCATAACGGGGAGGGTCTTTTGCCTTGGTGACTGGGCTGCCAAACAGGGAGTGCTGGACAACGAACGGCTGAAGTGGCGGGGGGGTGTGGGGCTGGAGTGAAGATGGAGCACACGTCAGCCTTTGAGAGTAAGCTTTCTGGTACCCTGACTGGATCCCACGCCGCGGTCATCTAATCCCAGTCCTTTGAAACACTGATGACCATGCCATGTGGGAAGGATTATTCTCACGGGCATAAAAGCAATTATTGAGGTTTTGGGGGGCTTTGCTGCACAAGCAACCTTGCTGGGCTCTCACTCACTAAGCTTTGGAACCAACCCATCTCCAGGTAAGCATTCGGGCATGCACATTGATCTGGGAGTTACCTTGCTGGGGGGGCTGGGTCCATTTTGCACTGATGGCAGTGGTGCATTTCTGCTGGAGGCCTTATTAATGAAAGGCTGTTGGACCACGGGAGCAGGCTGCCTCTGGTATGGGAGAACTGTAGTTGGAGCTGAGTTGGTGAAAACCTGAAAGGAATAAATAGTTTCAGAGTTGGGAGTGGGTGGCAGACTTTGGGGAAATGTTTTTGGACTTGAAAGTCATGTGGTCTGTTTCAATCACTCTACTCTGGTGTCCCGTGAAAACAGCTGTGGACAATATGCCAATGTGTGTTCCAATCAAACTTTATTAAAAAGGCATTTATCAGGCTCTGAACCTGAGTAGTCCCCTGCCTTGTCTGGGGCAGTGTTGTGTGAGAGGACACAGCGTCTCTCCCTGAGGAACACACAGAAGAGTTCCTGTTTTCCCTCTTTGTGATGAGCTCATCCATTGTCTCACTTACTTTTCTCCTTCTGCTTTAATATCTTATCTTAATCTCAGTGAGTTTCCACAGCAAATTGTGTTTCCGTCTTACCGCGTTTGCTCAGTGACACTGCTGCGTTGTCCACAGAGTGGCACCCTCTGATTTCCATCTTGGAGGTTCATTTCCAATAGTCTTGTTTCCAGAATTGATGGATTTTTAAAAAGCACTGCTTCATGCTTTAATTTTTAGAGCGAGGTGAAAAAGGCCCCAATCTACCACTCTGCACTCTTTTCTGAACCTTGCCCCAAGTGCTAAAGGTCAAAACGAGCCAGAAGGCAGACTCCGGAATGATTTCCCCCGGGAGGCTGAGGTGGAATGGAGCCCTACACACCTCTGCATTCTTCCTGGCACAAACGGGAATGAGCCCTCCCTGGAATCTGCCCTGGCCGGTGCCCCGACATCCTCTCACGCCAGGCCTTTGTTTCTAACTCGGGCACGCAGACCATCTGGGTGCTTGCCGATGGTCCTGACACAAGAGCAATTCTTGTCACCACAATCCTGTTACACTCCACTTCCGGTCTCCGGGGTAGAAAGCGAGAAGCATGTCAGCCACCTTTCTATGACCTGCTGGACACACGGGCTGTCCAACAGAACCCCTCACAGCTTCTTGGAAGTCTTGCAAGGCCCCATTTACAAGCCGCCTGCTTCTGGGATGCTGCTCTCTTAAGCAATGAGGTGGAAATTTCTTGTGAAACACCAAGATGTTCTTCCAGCTGCTCGTGGGTCTGAGGAGCGGCCTTACCCATAGAGGGCTACACCTCTGACATGGCAGCTGCATGTTGCAGAGCTTGGGGGGTCCATGAGTGTACTGAGTTCATTTTGTCCGCAGGTCAGTGACGAAGTGGTCTGCTGAGGACTGAAAGGTGTGAGTCCACCCGCTATTCTGAGGGAGAAAGATATGGCAGCCTGCTTCTGGTAGTTCTCTTCTGTGGGGTCACTGTTGAGTCAGGTGGACACTGCACGGGTGGACTGGACCAACAATGGGGCTGGAACATAATTGAGTAGTGGGTCACTGTCGTACAGAAGACCTGTAGGAGTCGGTACCGGCTTGGTGGCACCTACCAGCATCAACAATGGGAGCGAAGAATCGACTCAGCAGTCATGAGTTTGGTTTTCCTGCTATTCATATTCTGCTATTTTTGTAGTGAATATGCATGAAACTAGGTGTGAATATGTATACATATATCAAACAGTAAAGCCTCTCTGGGTGGATGTGTTGTAAGTATTGACTTCCATTTATGTACTTCACTTGAAAATCACCTCCCCCCACCCTTCATATCATGTGGTACTTTACTTTTTCAATGTCTTCCACAGACACCGGTGAGAGCTCCCTCCTGAAACAGAGTCCTGCAGCTGGGCCGAGGGTGCTGGTAACAAGAAGGTCACCTAAAGCACGCAAAGTACCAGCAGAGATGAAAGCCCAGGCCCTGGCGGCAAACGCCTGCTAGGGAGCTGCAAGGATAGAGACAGCGGGCGGCCATGTGCTTATCAGTCGAAGCAGGCAGGAAATCCAGTAACAGACAGAGAAAGACTTGTCCTCAGACAACTTTGCTGGGACCTTTACTGTACCTCTAATCGTCCATGAGCACTTTGAGTAGAAAGGCTTTTAGAAACATGCTTGCGTTCTTATCAAGTCCCTCGATTGCCGTGTTTTTATTTTCCTCCCCACCGAGTATTTCACCCTGGCCATCTCATCATGTCCTCATTACCGGAATGCACACGGTCTCCTTATAGTCCTTAAGCTGCCCAGGCAGGCTTTTATTGGCTTTGCCTTTGGATTTTTTTCTGGACCACCACCCTCAGCTGGAGGCCTTGCGGAAGACCTTGATTTGCTCTCTGGTTTCCATCTTCTCTAGCTTTCCTCACACGCCGCCTTTGCCTTTCCTCTTCCTCCCCTTTATACTTGAGCATTTCCTCATTGTCTTCCCTGCAGCGTGTCTTCTCTCATCTCCAAACTGTCCCCCACCTTCTGGAAGACCAGCCCCTTCACGGGTGGCTGCTCTTCATTTTCTACCTTTCCTTGCTTGTCAGGCTCACCTTCGTTTTCACCGTCGCCTTCTTCCATGTTGAGACTCTCTGCCAGGTCCTGCCCTGCAGGGAGCTGGTGCTGCAGGGGCTGGACTGGAGCTCTGCACTGCAGGGCTCACAGGCTCGTGCCCGCATCCGGGTCAGGTCTGTTTCATGGGCACCGTGGGTCACATGGGGGGAGTGCCCCTGCTCCAGTCCTGCCCACCTCAACTCCATCCCCCAAATCTTACTTCCTTTCTAAAGTAGTAACTCTGAATTCTAGAATTTTGAGACTTAGTGAATAAGCCCATATTCATTTTGTCAAGAGGCGATTGTTTTTCTCTCTCCTCTCTAAGACCAGGAAAACGATTTGGACATTTGAACATTTACTATGCTTGTACCACACTAAAATATCATTTTAAGTTGGTCAAATGAGTCATTTTTCATGGTGGTTCCCTTCTCTCAAGAGACCGAAAGAGAGGGTATGGTTCTCCTTCAACCCACTGCCACTGCCCTGAAGCTGTGTCTCTTGGGGCTGAAACGCATCTTTGCCTAGCAGGCAATTGGACCCTGACACCTCATGGTGCACCTGGTTATCCAGGTTTCGGGAAGTAGCAGAGACAAACTCAGTGATAATCGTGTTCAAGACTTAAAATACGAAGCCCCGTTTTTCGAGACCGTCTCACTTTTCTGCCAAGGAGGTGTGCCCACAGCTCCACCTACTGGATACTGGGCTAACTTTTGATTTTTTTTCTTAACCAAACCCCAACCAAACCAACTGCTATGGAATCAGTTCTGACTCATCTTGACTTTACAGGACAGAGTAGAACTAGAGTTTGCAAGGTTGTAAGCCTTTACAAGATGGGCCATCTCATTTTTCTCTAGTGAAGCGACTGGTGGAGCTGACCTTGTGGATAGGATAGTAGTTGAATAAGTAACCTGTTATGCCTCCAAAGTCGCGGTTTATGTAACAGAACATCATCCACAGAATGGAGTCCCTGGGTGGGCTTAGAGAATGGGTTGGCAGTTTGAGTCCAGCAGCCACTCCAAAGGAGTCGAACTGATGGCCAGCTTCCAGAAAGGCGTCCACTCAGAGGGCCTCCAGAAGAAAAATCTGCTCGTTTACTTCTGAAAACCCACCTGGAACTTCCTGTGGTGCATAGCTAGTGCTCTCTCTCTCTCTCTCTCTCTCTCTCTCTCTCTCTCTCTCTCACACACACACACACACACACACACACACACAGGGCCCTCAGGAGTGAGAACTGTCTCTCTGGCAACAACTCTGTATGGAGGAGACAGACTCCAGTGATGCCTTCCTTTTAAACACGAGGGCACAGACTGAGAAAATAAGGACCTTTACCCTAAGGGCTACATTTATAGGAAGCAGTGAACTCCAGGAATAACTAGACCTGCGCCCCCGCCTGCTGGATCTGAAGAGGGTGCACACATGCTGCTGCCGCCAGGCTGAGTCTGACTCATGGTGGTCCCAAGGGGCATGGGAGAGCGGACAGTGGCTCAGGGTTTCCCGGGCTAAATCTTTAAAGGGGCCACCGACAGCACCGCCTTTCCCAGGCCGGGTCACTGATGAGGGTGACCCTCGAGCCTGAGTGAGCAGCACCAGGCCTCCCCTGTGTGTGCAAACACACAAAGGGCTTCAAAATGCTTGTGGGAAAATTCCACAAGCTCTTAAGTCCATTTTTTTCCCAGGAATTCTTTGACGCCCCTTTGTGTGTATACCTACAGACACACGCTCATTTAAGATAAACATTTCAGAAGTATCCCTTTCAGTTTTAAACATCTCTTCTCAGGAAGCAGTGAAACCACCCCCCTCACCCCTGCCTGCCAGTGATCATTAATTTGAAAAGCTTAAAATAAAAAACCCAGTAAATTCAGTATATGAGGATTTAAATACTACTTTGAAAGCTTTTCTTTTGAAAAGGAATTCACTGTTAGGGTAAGCTCTCTTGTTCTAAGAAAGCTCTCCCCACTCCAGGTCCAGGATAAACAGTCTTAGGCTTATTTCCCAAGGTTGACTCTTGACAACGGCCGCACCCCCCCCCCCCCCCCCCCCCCCCCCCCCCCCCCCCCCCCCCCCCCCGAGCAGATCACCCTACAGCAGTCCTCAAAGAGAGGCTGCAGGTGGGCTAGACGAGGCAGACCTTGGGGACTTGCTGAGCTTGGCCGAGCACATGCTGTGGGAAAGTGTCCTGTTGTAGTGCAGGTGGGGCCAGGCCGGTTGACAAGGTGGCGGTTGGTAACTGCACAGCAGTGGCTGGCTGAGGTGGAGGCGGAGGCGGAGGCTGAGGCTGAGGCGGGATGCTGGCTTGTGGGGCGCTCTAGGAGGTGAAGGAAAACAATCCATTACATTGACAGACTCAGAGTCAGGACCAACAGTTCTGATGTAGACTAGTCACTTGTATTAGAAACAAGACAAGTGTTGAGAGATGGCTAGTAGGGCAGCTTTTAGCCTTTGGTGGCTACTTTTTTGTTTGGGTTTTTTTTTGGCATCACTGCCCTCTGGTGGTGGGAGTAGGAGGCCCAGCCTTTGTTCCTGTGGAGCTGCTGCTAGCACTGAACCTCCATCCCAGCGGGCTGCAGTCCTGCGCACAACCACTACGCCACTGGGGCTCAGCCCCTGGTGGCTACTTTTTTAAGGCCATACTTTTTGGATAGAGGACTACATTTGTGCCCTAAGAATGCCTGGGAATAGTTGGTGAAGCTGCATTCTAGATGGACCGACTCAGCTCCTGTGCGCATGCATTTGAAAGCCAGTACCTGAGAAGCAGAGGATGCACCACCAGGTGAGTAACTCCCATGCTCTCAAGGGACTGAGATTTCCATACAGAAACAGAAAACTGAAACTGCAAGGTCTGTTAGCAATTCTAAAGGAGTCCGTGTGGCACAGCACGGGAAACATCGGGCTGCTCCCCGCAAGGTCCACTGAGGCTGGTTTGAACCCAATTTGAACTCCTGGGGTCAAAGATGAGGCTCACAAACGCGAAGGGGCAGTTCTATTCTGTCTGCGGGGGGTCACTAATCTATGGTTTGGAATAGCACTTGGTGTTAACAGGTCTAAGGAGCCTGGTGGCCCAGGGGTTAAGCTTCCCCTCCCCCAAACTCGGACTGCCGTTTTCAAAGCCCTCAGCTGCTCTATGGGGAAAAGATGTTGCGGAAGGTCACAGCTTGGGAAGCCCCCCAGGGCAGGTCTACTCTGTCCTACATTCTCTGTGAGCTTGACTCCATTTGGCAGCCATGAGTGAACTGATGTAAACACTGTGATACTGTTCCAAAGTCCTGCTTTTTCAGATGCAGACTGTGGTCACGGGGCTCTTGAATAAAACAGGTTCTTGGTCTTGGACCATCCACCCCTATGGAAGATTGGGGACAGAAAAATAAAGATGCAAATCTGTCTAAAAGTACATTGTGGAAGAGATTTTTAAGTCCACAGGTACAGAAGAGGTCGTTCTGTGCATAACAGGGAACTCTGGGTCATCATAGCTCTAAACCTCATGTTCCTTTTGGCTGTCCAGGGCAGCTGGGAGCTGAGAAGCACTGGTTCCACTGATTCAGATGGTCTCTGCAGCCTCTGGTCACCCCATAAAGCTGATGTGGGTATATTTAACATGGGCTGTATGAAGTGTTGGGCTACCAACCACAAGGCCAGCACGTTGAAACGCCTGCTTGCTCTTTGGGGGAAAGGATGAGGCTTTCTGGTCCTATAAAGATTTACAGGGTTTGAAGTGCACAGAGACAGTCCGATCTGCGCCTACCAGGGTTGCTATGAATGGAAATGAACTTGATGGTGTTTTCCCCCCCCAATGTCGGCATAAAAAAACTTTTCCTGCTCACCAGTGTATTATAATCTCAGTCTAAAATTTGTAGACACCTTTTCCTTAGCGTAAGAATCTTCAATAACGTTCTCTTTTAAGAAATTGGAAAGGCAGATGTAAGAAAGAACAAAAGCAAAACGATCTAGAGTATAAAGTGTCTGGGGGTGTAAACAGTACTGCTGGAGGCTATAGCTGCACCCGAGGGAAAATACTAGCTTCTTCCTAGGCCTCCGTATCTTTACCTAGAAATGGGCATATCTCATGGATCATTGGAATCACCCTTCCCCCTCTACAATGTCAGACCCATTTGCCACTGCATAGTTTCTGACCCTACAGGACACTCTTTAATGGCTCCTCAAGGTTCTTCAAATTGTAAATCTTTCTAGTAGCAGACAGCCTCATTTTCCCCCTGAGCTGAAGTTGCTAGGTTTGAACCACTAACCTTGGGATTAGCAGCCACAACCTTAAGCCACTGGGCCACAGGGCTCCTTCTGGGGAAAGGGAGTTATAAGTAAGTCCTTCACTCAATGTCCCTTACTCTTAGAAAACATCATGTTGGTATCCCTGGGATTTTAAAAGGCCTACGTGGATAGGCGCCCTGGTGAAGTGCGGGGTTTGATGTTTTAGGGCAAGCTAGCAATGGAAAGGCCAGCAGTTGCAAACCAGTAGTTGCCTGAGGGACAAAAACATGGCAGTCTACGCCCCTAAAGGTTCACAGTCTCGGACACCTCCCAGAGCAGTTCCACGGGGTCACTATGAGGTGGAACCAAACAGAGGGCGGGGGGCTTTACAATAGCAAGCAGAGAGCTATAGAGATAGCCTGTCCCCACAACCCCTCCTATTTCATGCACTGTACAAAACCACGCTGCCCAGCCCCGTGTTTGATGGCCCTCCCTTCTGGAACCTTGGCCGGGCGCATGCAGGGATGTTCCTGCTGGTGGTTTCTGTGGGGACACAGTCATACCTGGAGCTGGAGGCTGCCCAGTGGGAGCCGCACGGAGGCCACACTGGAGCCCTGGATGGACACTGGGAGCAGCAGCTGAGCTGTCTGTGTGGTCAGCAAAGCCTGGGGCTGGGCAGCCATGGCAGGTGTTGGCTGTCCTTGGGTGCTCACATAGAACTGTGAGACAAGGCCCTGTGGCTCCCCTGGGGCCACGGGCACCTCTTGCTTGATGAGCACGGCCTTTTTGGCAACGAGGGTCTGGCCTCCTGTGGCAATGGGCTGGCCCACAGAATGGCTGGTGACTGGGATGAGTGGCCTGGAGGTGGAGCAGTCTGGGAGCAAAGTCTCATCCTTGATGGCCGAGCTCAGGTCGCTGCTCCCGCCGCTGCTGCTGCCGCCACCGCCAAGGTGTGGGTCTAACTTAGGGGCAGGGTTCACTGGGGTGTGGGCCAGGGCTTCGGGCAGCGGCCGTTGCTGTTGCTGCTGCCCTCGTTTTTCCACCTCGAGTTGCATCTTCAGTACTTCCACCAGTTTCTGCTCTTGCTCCAGTTTCCTCTTCAGCTCTTCGATCTGCTTCTCCTTCTCCTGAAGCTTGCGGTCCTTCTCCGCAGCATCCAGCTCCAGGCAGGATATGGTGCTGTTGGTGGGGCTCATGCTGTCTTCGGTACTGGGGACTCTCAGGGGCGACGAGCACAAGAACTGTGAGGGAGACATCATGGTCATGATCTCCGTGAAAGTGTCCGCCATGTGCGTGTCATCCGCACTGAGGCTCGACCGCTCCGAGGGGGACGGCGAGACGGGCAGAGGGGAATGGGTGCTCTCGGCCTGGGTCATGCCTCTGCTGCCGCTGGAGGACAAGTCTGCTTTGAGCATGGAGCTGGAACTCGTCACTGAGTTGGGTAGTGTTGTGGCTGGCAGGGCTGCGGTGACTTCTGGGTTACTAGCGACGATGGCAGGAGCAGACACTGCCACGAGACTGCCTGTGGTGACTCCACCGCCGGCCACTTCCTGGAAGGGTTTCAGGCGCTCGATGAGGTCCGGTTTGGTGCCCGACACTGGCAGACCCCTTAACTTCAGTTCTGTCTTTAGTTCAGATACCTAGGAACAACACCAACACATCAGCTCTTGGTTTGGGGGTTGAGAAATTGTGACAAACATAAGGCAGACTTGTGCAGTAACATAAGTGCCTCTGCCTCTCAGCTAACCCTGTAGTGTGGCAGACCTGCAGGTGGGGCTGTTTAAAAACAAACACAGATACATTCACAGAAGGACAGTCGTCCAGGATCAGAGGGGCAAGTGATAAAGTCGGACCTGACTGGGGTAGTGATGGCCACAGCGATATTTACGGGATCATTATGTACCACGGGCTTTGAATGTACTCTCTAAAATTCACCTTCACAATGACCCAACGAGCTAGGTTTTATTATCATTGTCATCCCATTTTACAGGAGACTCAAGTGAGCCAAAGAATAGTTGCCCAAGGTAGCCTAAAAACAGAAGGCTGATGTGAGCTACAAACGCAGGAGGGCCGGCCTGGAGCGCATCTCTTTGATGACTACATTTTCTGCTGCTCCCAAAGCTGGCCATGAGCAGAGGCGGAAGAAGCCACAACCTGTGGAGTCGAACAGAACCGGCACAGGGCCTGGGGCACAGACGGCCCTGGCTCAGTATTGATCAACTGCTTTAGAACAGATCTTAATGGCTATCAGAAGAAAGAGTCTCTATAAAGGTTATCTCATTTTTGGTAAAGATTAATGTCTATTGAAAATGACCTACATCTACACAAAGTCATGTTCATTTCTGTGGTGCATCCTGGTGGATAAGTCCGACTTGAACTTCTCACCTTTAAGTCGTCCAAGCTGGAAGGCAGGGGGCCCGGCTTTCTTGCGGCTGCGGGCGTGTTCTGCCTTGGTGTGTTGGGTGTGGGATTGTTCAAAGCTGAGTTCCCACCATTGTTATTTTTGTCACCGATTGGCCTTTAAAAGAAAGAGAAATGAGAGTTTACAATCAACCATACCTGGATTCGCCATTGATTGCTGCTGGCCCATTTCACTGCTAAATTATGAAGAGAAAAATGCCATGATCACGGGTTGGAAGACTCAATGTTGTAGACATGCCAGTTAAATTAGATAACAATCCCCCACCCCACCCCCTCGGCAGGTTCTGTTTGGGGAGGGGGGGGTTACTCAGAAGATGATGTTAAGCCTGGTACAGAAATGCAAATGGCCAACAATACCTGTGGCAAATTTGGCAAAGAAAGGGAAGCTGGCCAAATTGTTCCTAGATATCACCATTTTACCCTTAGCCACAGTGGTGAAGACAATGTGGTACTGGTATAAGAGCAGAAGATCAGACAAAATTCAGAACCAGACTCCTATATATAGGGACCCTTGAGTTATCATGAAGCTAGCACTGCAAAGATGGTCCTTTGAAGTAAGTATGGTGGGCCAACAAGGTCTTCCCAGGGAAAAATGCCTCTTGAGGAATCCCTACCTTTTATCATCCCCCAAAGGTCAAAATGTACAGCTTTGAGAAAAAAACAGAAGACAGTATCTTCATAGCCTTTGGAAAGGCCACCCACAAGCTACCCAAAAAAGCAGTGATTAAAAGAGACAACTGTAAGTCAGTAAAAGTCAAAACAAATGAAAAGATCCTTGTAATACTTATTTCTTACAAAGTGACAGAGGCCTCAGGTCTACAATATACAAAGAAGTCTTGCGAATGAGTAAAAATACAAATGTATAAAGACAAACCAATGGAAAAACAGAGGTGGGGGTTTTGAGCAGGTCTACCAGTTAATAACTATATGAACAATACCCAGTCACCTAAGATATGAGAACTAAAACCACAACAACGAACATAGCAAACAAAACAACACCTAAACCAAAACAACAACAACAACAAAAGAAAATCACAACAAAACACCTGGCATCCTCAGCACAACTGCCATGGTCACTAATGAGGAAATACCAAGAACTTGGAACCATGAGAACTCCTGTGCACTGCTGGTGCAGGTGTAAATTGGTGCAACTGCTTTGGAAATGGCTTCATAGTTTTAGGAAGACTGGATACAGTCCCTGGAGAAGGACATCATGCTTGGTAAGGCGGAAGGGGAGTGAAACAGAAGAAGGCTGGTCGTAAAGAGGAGGGACCTTGGTTCGATGGATGGAAACATGGCGGCCACAATGGGTTCAAACATAAGGACAGCTGTGAGCAAGGCGCGGGGCTGGGCGGTGTTTCGTTCTGTTGTCCACAGGGATGCCAGGAGTCAGAAACAACCGGAGGGCGCGTCACAACAGACACAGGAGCCCTGGGGCATCGTTGAGTAAGTGCTGGAAGGTTGACCGCCAGGTTGGCAGTATAAGCCCATTAGCTGCTCTGAGAAAGAAAGGCGGGGCTTTCTGCTCCCACACAGTTTTAGAGCCTCAATCCTTGTAAGAGGATGGCTATGATTGGGAGTGGATTCAAAGACGGTGGGTTGACTGGGTATGCATCTGGCCTTTGACCCAGTAATTCCAGATGCCCAACAGGAAGACAAGCACATGTGCCTCAAAAGGCACAGACCAAACTCTTTATTGTACGTACAACCACCAGCAAGCCTTTGAGTTGATTCTGACAGAAAATGGCCCTGCAGGACAAAGGAGAACTGCTGCTCCTGTGAAGTGGTTGGTGGACTTGCACCTCTGGTTTTGTGGTGTACAGCCCAATGCTTAACCAACTATGCTACCAAGGCTCTGTTCATTAGACAGCATTATTGACAAAAGCCTCCAATGGAAGCATCCTTGCTTTGCATGGTGGATGGGGAAACCAGAGTACAATGGGGCCCTAAAGAGCAATATGAAATCAATTAGTTACTGCTATTGGCAACAAATTATACACAGGTTATGCACATCATCCAGGGGCCATCTTGTGCCTGTTTCTATGACACTGACAAACTAATCTCTGGGGACAGCAGTCAGCAGCGTCACTGAGGGGGCTTCTGGGACACTGCTCTGCACCTCGATTTGGGTGACGGTGACGGGGGTATGTACGTTCACACTGGAAGCAGTTTTCCCTTATGATTACTGTGCTTTTCTAAGTACACAAATACTTCAATTAAAAAAGGCTGGTGAGTCAGTTGCCAAGCCTCTGTCTCCCTCCCTCATCTAACTTCCATCTCTGGGGAATGAGGACGTTGCCTTTTCTGGGTACACACGATGGCCAATTCCACTGTGGTTTCTGTTTGTCTTTACTCTGAATCCCACTTTCCGAGACAGGAATCTGAAACGACAGTGCCTATTGGGGTCAGAGCCACAGTGGGGTAAATTTTCTCCAACTGGGTTTTAGAAGGTCTGTGGTTTAAGGCAATTCTGACCTGCCAACAACTATCTCCTGATATGTTTTTTTGTATGCACTGGATTGTTAGCTGTAAGGGCAGCGAATCAAGCCCATGGGAAAAAGAAGGGGCTAACTGCTCCTTACATCCTCAGAAACCCTATATGGGTTTTGATGGAAGTGGGGTTGGGAGGTGAGTTTTTTTTTTTGGTATCACTGCTCTCCGGTGGTGGGAGTAGGAGGCCCAGCCCCACTGCTGGAATTGAACATCCGTCCCAGTGGGCCACAGTCCCACGCACAACCACTATGCCACTGGGGCTCAGCCCGTGAGTTGTGTTTTTAAAATAATTTTAGTGGCATACATTTTACATATTATATAATTTAATCTTTTAATCATATAAGATGACCTATGCATCCATCACTATTTCAGAACATTTTCTTAGCAAACAAAACACCCCCCTCAATAATGACCAGAAAACAAAAAAATCTCAATTGAAAACAAAGCGGAATATATGGAAAACTTAAAAAAATTTTTTTAAAATTTATTTATTTATTTTTATTTTTTTTAGGCATCACTGCCCTCAGGTGGTGGGAGTAGGAGGCCCAGCCTTTGCTCCTGGGAGCCGGAATTGAACCTCCATCCCAGTGGGCCGCAGTCCCCATGCACAACCACTACGCCGGGGCTCAGCCACATGGAAAACTTAAACAAATTTAAAATGGTTTAAGAGAGAGATCTCCAAGCGACAATAATGAACTTGCAGGGGCCTTGCTTGAATGGTCTCAATCTGTTACTTAATAAATGCCATGAGGTTGTTGAATAATACTGGCCGTAATGAAAGCAAAAGCAATAAACTAATGAGGGGGCCCCAAAGTGGCAAGAGTTAAGGCAACAGTCCATTGAGCCCAGGAAAGATGTTACTGACACAATGTATGTATGTATGTATGTATGTATGTATGTATATGCTATGATTAGAGCTGTATGAGTCCCCAATAAAATGATTTTTAAGAAAAAAAAAAGAGAGATCAAGTAAGACATTACGTTTTAAGCCAACTCCATCTTCCATATTAGACTGTTTGGTGCTCTTTGAAAGCAAGGCTACTCACATGATATGTAACTTGTTGAGGTTAAATACTTGAAACATTTGAAATGAAGTTTCTTGAGGCTTAGATGAGATGACAAAAT
This sequence comes from Nesogale talazaci, assembly GCA_004026705.1. NCBI lineage: Eukaryota > Metazoa > Chordata > Mammalia > Afrosoricida > Tenrecidae > Nesogale > Nesogale talazaci. The sequence continues at coordinate 13,748 of PVJH01015864.1, forward strand.
ATTTTTGTACCACTAAACCCTTCCAAATTCAATTTTTAAATTGTTGTGCTAGAGTTCTCAAAACATAGTATTTAAATCAGTTTCTCAAGCTATTTACATTATTGTCCTCCCAACAAGTCTTTTAAAGACATTTTCTTTTTCCTGAATCACCTTCCCCATGAAATTTCAATACCACCGACTTACTGAGTGTGCATCTATTTATGTATGTGCATTTTTATGTAGGTCTGTATTTTATGTGTAAAACTAATTGTTAAAAAATATAATTAAGGGGGCTGAGCCCCAGTGGCATAGTGGTTGTGCGCAGGACTGTGGCCCACTGGGATGGAGGTTCAATTCCAGCTTCACCGGAGCAAAGGCTGGACCTCCTACTCCCACCACCAGAGGGCAGCGATGCACAAAAACAAACAAACAAAAAAACAACAACTAATTCAGACTGTTTCATTTTCCTCAGAATCAACTTTTGCCTCCTTAGGAGCAAGATCATAGCCACTGAGAATTCACGATTTCATTTCATCATCAATAGATACCAGAACTTTTAATTTAATAATTTTCTCAGTTATAAAAACCCCAAACCAGACCTGATGCTACCGAGTCCCTTCAGGACAGAGGCTATCATCTTTTTTTTTTTTTTTTGGGGGGGGCATCACTGCTCTCCGGTGACGGGAGTAGGAGGCCCAGCCCCACTGCTGGAATTGAACCTCCGTTCCAGTGGGCCGCAGTCCCGCGCACAACCACTACGCCACTGGGGCTCAGTCCTCAGAGGCTATCATCTTTACTGTAGCAGACTGACATTATTTGACCACTGTGCCTCTGGAGACATTTCCTCATTTGTAAGATGAGGCTGATAATATCCTCGCTTTACCATGAGGGTGATGGTGTCAAATGTTCAGCACAGCACTTGCTTGGTGTCTTGTAAGTAGCACATACATGTGTGGGAGGCATCTGGTGCCCAATGGCAAGGGCCACCTCCTCCCAAGGTCGCAGAACAAAACTGTACAGCCAGGAGTCCATCACTGATGCTTGTCCAGTTCTGGGCATCCACTGGATTTCTTCCAATGTCTATAAGCTGGTTTGCTCTTAAAATAATAGCATGTTGGGCTGAGCCCCTGTGGCGTAGTGGTTGTGCGCAGGACTGCAGCCCACTGGGACGGAGGTTCAATTCCAGCAGTGGGGCTGGGCCTCCTACTCCCACTGCCGGAGAGCAGTGATGCTCCCCGCACCAAAAAAAAAAAAAAAATTAATGGCATGTTACAAAATGATTCCTTTCTTTGTTGATATACCCTTAAGTTTTAGTTTTAACCACTTCACAATGAGGTCTGAGTTACGTTATACTAACTGGTTTTATCTTTAACTATCTGAATTATAAATGAAAAAAAAATTTTTTTTGTTTGTTTTTGGGCATCACTGCCCTCTGGTAGTTGTGGGAGCTACCCAGTGCTGCTCCTGAGAACCGCCGCTGGATTTGAACCGCCAAGCCCGCGGGCCGCAGTTCCACACTCAACCACTTACGCCACTGGGGCTCAGCCCTATAAATGAAAAAAATTGACAATCATTTTAATATAAGCAGAATTTCTTTTTTAAACAGAGAAGTTTTATTATAAGGCGTCACTGCCCTCTGGTAGGAGTGGGAGGCCCAGCCTTGCTGCTACTGGATTTGAACCGTCAAAAGCCAGTTGGCCGCAGTCCCGCACTCAACCACTACGCTACTGGGGCTCAGCCCCAGAGAAGCTTTTTAGCAGGTCTTTATCCTCCACCTAGGAGGTCTGGTGAGTTATGATCTTGGAAACTTACAGCGGCAGTTCTACTCGGTCCTACAGCATTGCCATGCGTCAGAAGCAACTCAGTCATTGGCAGTGAGCTTGACTGTAGTCTTGAATCTCCCTCAGAGTCCCTGGGTCATGAAAATGGTACACACACTCAGCTGATAATCAGCTGGTTAGTGGTTTGAGCCCACCCCACAAGTACCAAGGAAGAAAGCAGAGAGCATCGACTTCTGAGAAATCAGCCATTGAAAAGTTGTGGAACACAGTTCTATTCAGACATACACAAAGTTGTCATGGCCACAGGTGATGGGAAGGCAAGGGGTTTAAAAGGATTATATATTTTAATGGTATTGAAAGATAATAGACTCCCCCCCACACACTTTTTAAAGTCCTCTCATATAACATGGTCTACCAGAAAAGTGGACAAATCTGTCTTGGAAGAAGCTGATCCTTAGAGGTAAGGATGGTGAGACTTGGTCTCAAGTACTTTAGGCATGCCATCAGGAGCTCCTGTTCCTGGACAAGGGCATCACACTTGGTAAAGCAGAAGAGCAATGGAAAAGAGAAAGAGCTTCAAGAAGATGGATGGACACAATGGTTGCAGCATGACAATGGATGTGAAGATGGCACAAGTCTGGGCAGTGGTTTGTTCTGTAGTACATGGGATCACTGAGTCAGAGATGACCTGACAGCACTTGACATCTTTTTTCAAGTTGAATTCATATGCATGCCACTTTTCTCTGCAAATGGAGGCAGTGAAGGCCAGAGTGTTTCCATTTTTATTTAGGTTTCCTAGAAAAAGCATACTGGAGATATTTTTCTACAAATTTCCTTTATTATATATTTAAAATTAGCCATGGATGCCTTGCTATAGATTCAATCTCAGAAATTATTAGGATTCATGCAAATAATTAGTTCAATGGGTGAATGGACCACACAAATATCAGTCTCTACAATCCGGAGACAAAATGAACCTGATGGTTCCTAGACGTCACTACTCATTCCTCTAAATGGGATCACCTTAGAAGGTCAATAGAAGCAGAACATGAATCAAAACTCAAGTTCATAAAAGACACAAGTATTAGCTGAGCCCCAGTGGTGCAGTGGTGGTGTGCGGGACTGCAGCCCACAGGGTTGACATTTCAAATCCAGCAGCAGCTCTCCAGGAGTAAGGCTGGGCTTCCTACTCCCATCAGGGCAGTGATGCAAAGAGAAAAAAAAGACACAAGTATTGTTGATTGGACAGATAATAACGGAACCTCAAAACTGTGGCCCTTAATAACCCTTCAGTCCTGGAACTCCTCACGCCTGTGGTTCAATTTTTGGGCAAACTATAAGATGAATCAGTGAGGTACTCACACCTTATAATAATTTATCACTTAAAATCAAAAGATGAGTGCTTACCTAGGAATAAAATCCCTAAGGCAGAGAAAAGACAGAAGGTGGAAATAGGAGGACAGGGGTTAAACTGACAGTACATTAAAAGGATTGTAATGAGATGAAACAGAATGAGTGTGACTTGTTGACTATACACCTGCTGGTGATTTGCTCTGTAAATCTTCACCCAACAAATAATAAAAATTTCAAAAATGGAACAAAAAAGTTTTCATTAATCCACTAAAAAGAGAGAGGAAAAAAAAGAAATAATCAGAACAAAATTTCTGGTCTCCCCCACTATGTCTTAACAGTTTGTGGCTCACCATTGTCTTGTTAGTGCGTGAAACTTTGCAAACACTTTCTTTTTAGTCATTGGTCCAGGACCAAGACCTTCCGTTTTTTAAAATAACTATCTATGCTTTCCTTTCTATTATAGGTCCTTTCAGTTGGTAGATTAGGTGGCAGTTTGTTTCTTTGTTTGATTTTTTTTGGCATCACTGCCCTCTGGTGGTGGGAGTAGGAGGCCCAGACTTTGATCCTTTGGAGCTGGAATTGAACCTCCATCCCAGTGGGCCGCAGTCCCGCGCACAACCACTACGCCACCGGGGCTCAGCCCTTCTTTGTTTGATTTTTATTATCACATTTTTAACTGACTGCAAAATTTATAGCCACTGTTCCTATTTCAGACACCCTTTCAGCATCAGCACTCAACTATTCTTTCTGACATGCCAACTTCACTACATCACAACCACTGCCCTTGGAAGCATGCTACTATTGTCTATTTTACCAAGATAAACTCTTGTGCCCAAGTTCAAATTCAGACAACGGACCTACTTAAATTTGCTTTCTACTTTTCTTAAACAATAATCATATTCTTTATTCAAGCTCTTTGTCTCATCATCCTTCATCTGTACTTGGAAGGACCACATCCCCACTACTTCCACACATGTAAATTCTGTGCCCATTTTTCATTTTTAAAATCCTGCTTCTTGTGGGGATCCACGTTCTAAGAGTTAGACTGTTGTTGCAGACCCTCAAATCGACTGCAATTCATAGGGACCCTCTAGACCGGAGTAGAACAGGGTTGCTAGGATGTAATCACCAGAAAGGTGCTTCTTTGTGTTATATTGACTATGCAAAGGCATTTGACTGTGTAGATCCTAACAAGCTGGGTGGTCTTGAGAAGGGTAGAAATTCTCGAACAGTTCAGTGTGCTCATGAAGAACCTGTACATGGACCAAGAAGCAGTTGTTCAAACAGAAAAAGAATTACTGCATGGTCTAAAATCAGAAAAGGTGTGTGTCAGGGTTGTTTCCTCACACTATACTTATTCAATCTGTATGCTGACCAAAAAAATTAGGGAATTTAGATAATATAAAGAACACAGCGGGCTGAGCCCTGGTGGCATAGTGGTTGTGTGCGGGACTGCGGCCCACTGGGATGGAGGTTCAATTCCAGCACCATGGAGCAAAGGCTGGGCCTCTTACTCCCACCACCAGAGGGCAGCGATGCCCCCCCCCAAAAAAACAAAACAAAACAAAACAAAACAAAAGAACACAGCATCAGGATTAAGATGATGACTTATTAACAACCTCTGATATGCAGATAACACAACAGTGCTTGCTGAAAGTGAGAACTTGAAGCACTTGCTGGTGGAAGATCAAGGACTGCAGCTTTCAGTATGGATTACAACTCAATGTAAAGAAAGCCCAAATCCCTCACAACTGGACCAATAAGCAACACCTCTTGATAAACCGATGAAAGATGAACTTTATCATGGATTTTGTCTGGTTTAGATCCACAGCCAATGTTCATGAAAGCAGCAGTGAAGAGATCAAACAATGTACTGCATTGGGCAGATGCATTGCACAAGATCTCGCTACGATGTTGAAGAGCAAAGATGGTCCTTGAGGACTGATGTGTCCTGCCTCACATGTAAGTGAACGCTGGACACTGACTTCGGAAGATCCCAGAAGAATTGGTGGATTTGAATTAGATGCTGATGAAAATACTGGTAAGTACCATGAGCTGCCAAAAGATCAAACAAACCCGTACAGTCAGGTAAGTACAGCCAGAATGCTCTTTAAAAGCAGGGACAAGCTGTCAGGAGAGGCCAGCTCCTGGAGAAGGACATCATGCTTCCTGAAGCAGATGCAACAAGGGGCTCAGGCTCAGGCCGACTGTGCAGAGGGTCGCCATGGGTCAGAACTAACTTGATGGGACTCCACACCACCACCACGGTACTCTTTTCTCTACCGGGACAGCTGGTGGATTCAAACCATGGGCTTTTTGGTTAGTGGCCAACTGCTTAACCACTGCACCACCAGGGGCCCTTTAAATTCTGCCCTTGTTTGAAGCTTTTCTCAGCCTGTCCAGCTTTTATGCCTTCTTTTTCTTTTCTTTCTATAGTGTCTACACCAAGTTTTACACTTTTTGTGCTGCTTTCATTATGTAACAGATAAATCTTTTTCTAGGTGGCTAGTAATGAGAAGGCCTTCCTCACTTGGAAAGGTCAGGGTTTTTTTTTGGCGGGCAGAAACTGGATAAGGATGTGGGCCATGCTCACTTGCTGACTCCACGCAGTAGAGGATGAGCCTTTATGGCAATACAATGGCAAGAACAGGTGAGTGTCATAAACGACAGCAGTTAACCTCCAGTAATTTGACATCTCCTCAGACAACACCACAGCACACTCTACGTGATGAGACAGAGGACCCCACCCGTACTTGAGTGGTGCAGGCAGGATGGTCTGGTAGTTGTAGTGCTGCTGCTGTTGGCTCAGGATCTGCAGCTGCAGGAAGAGCTGTTGCTGTTGGAGCAGGCGAGCGTAGTTGGAATCCATCTGTGGCTCGTTCTTCTCACCTTTCTGATCTGGTGGAATGTACTGGTGGTACTTCAGCTTCTTCACCCGCGGTTTGGGGTCTTTGCATTTTTTGCTCCGGTGTTTGTCATTCGGGTTCTTGGGATGGCTTTGCTATTTTGCAGAGATAGAAGGAAAAACATTTTAGAAGGAGTCCTCACGTGGCAATCGATCTATTTTACTTGTACAATGCACTTTGGAGACTGAGAAAGCAATAAACGAAATACATGGCAAGAATCAGGGCAGTGTTTATATGGTTACTCCGACACTTATTTTTCCCTGCTGCCTTGTTCTTGGTGGATAAGGAGAGAATGCTCGGCCCGGCCCTATCAATTCAAATCCAACATTTACTTTCACTCTTCTGTATGGATACCCTCTGAGGTGCTTAACATATTACCCCAAGCAAAAAACCAGCCATACATCAACTTCACAATAAAAGATGAAATAAATGTCACCACAACTCTGCAATGCTTTACAATCATCAAGAATCTAAGGAGAGTATGGGAAAACATAAGAATGTTTCTAAAGAGAAACAAAAAGAAATAAGCTGGATATAAAGCTATTACCTTATGGAAAAAACATGAGCATGAAAACATTACATGAAAAAATTTTTAATAAATTATCAAAGGTTCATGAGGGAGAGTGGGTGGGGAAGAGGGAAAATGAAAAGGTCTCAACTCGAAAGCAAATGTTCTGAAAATGAAGATGGCACCAAATGTGCAAGTGTGCTTGACACAATGGATGGATTGTGATAAGAGCTGTATGACCTACCAATAAAATTATTTTTTTAATTTAAAGAAAAATCTGTAAAAAAAAAACCAGTGGATCTTTCAAATATTTTTAGAAATGCAATGCATTAGTTAAAATTTGGAAATAGGGTTTGAGACCATGTATTTCCCATTCTGAAATGATGACTGGATATTTTTTCCCCTCCATTCACTCTTTTATTTTTAAAAAATTAAGTTATATGATAATTAAAAACAAACTTTTCCAGTGATGCGCCCCTCAAAAAACAAAAACAAAAACAAAAAACCAAACTTTTCAGTATATTCATAAAGTAACTAAATCTTTTAAAAAGTCCAGCAAAACAAATACAAGGTCTAAGAAATTATTCCTCAGCCACTTTAGGTAAAACATACAATTTCATAAGAAGAAACTTTGGGAAGTACTAATTTAAGTATAGTTACTGATGTGATGCTATTAAGTGCCCATATTCCTGTTCAAAGAATAGAAAATTGCAAGAAATATTTGCAAAGGAAAAAAGTACCATAATTTTAGACATAAAAACAATCACTGTTGATCTTTTAAAATACATCCTTCCTATGCACATGTTAAATCTCAACTCAAATTGGAGTGATACCACATATGCTTCTGAGAAGTGCTTTTCTCCTCCCCTCACTTATTATTCCATGACCTTCTTCCTTTATCACCTGAGAATTCTTCTGTGATCAGATTTCTGATGGCTGCATGGCATGACAGCTTATGAACATTCTAGCAGGGGCACTAGAGTGAATCATTACTAGCTCAGGAGAACCAATTCTGTATACTTCCTTTCAACTCCATGTTCAGCCATACAAGGATGCCACAATAGTAACTTGTAAATGCTAATAAGAATATTTACACCACAGGAATTGGCAAAGGTTATAAACCACTCTTGGCCCAGAGCCAGATGTTAAATATTTTCTGGCCTTCCACCACCCCCGCAAAACAAAACAAAACTCACTGTCATGGAGTTGATTCCTTCTCCAGTGACCTTACATGGAAGAGATGCCCCTGATGTTTTCGGAAACTGTAATTCTTTATAGGGGTAGACAGTCTCATGTGTGTCCAGGTGAGACCTTCTGGAAGCTCTTTGGAGATTGCTTTTGTTGGTGCCTCACTTAAAGATGATGACTGGCACACATTCAAAGTTGTGCATGTGAGATTTGATTACTATGCAACACATATGTACCAGCAGCTATCCTGACCTGTTTTGAACAGATTGGAAGCACTGGTATTCTGCAGGTTAAGCCATTGGGATTTGCTGGTAACTTAGACACTGCCTAAGGAGAGAGGCAAAGTCAGTAACCAGTCTGTTGTGTTTTGTCTGAACAACTAGAATTGGTCATTTCCTATGACAGAAAGGAAGATACCAGGAGTTTGAGATGCTTATTAGATATGAATTGGATAGTTGAGTCCAGACATTAGGGGAGAGGTCTAGACTACATTTCTAAATATAGAAGTCATCAGAGCATCAGAGCGTGAATAAAATAACCTATGTACTCTAAGGTATAGATAAACATGAAGTATAAGGGCCAGCCCCACCACAAGACGTGACATCCCCTCACCGACCCACAATCCTTCGGGGAGAGCACTGAAGACACTGCGTGGGAACTGTATTTGGCATGAGCCTCCCACCTCCACCGCGGTAAAACAAGAAGAGAGCACAACAAGACAGCAAGGAGAGCAAAGTAATGAAGTCCCGAGGAATCCTGCAAATAGACTTTTGACTTGGGGGGCAGGGCTTGGCACCTCATCAGACATGATCAGAAGACATCCATATGGGTCAGCAGACAGACTTGAAACTACTTATAGTTTTTTTTCTTAAACATCTACTTAAATAGGATAGATAGGATAAATAATTCCAGGGTGACAACAGGAATAAAGGTTCTGGGGGGGACATGGGAGAGGTGGACATAGGGGAAATGGAGCGGGAAGCCAACAAGCCCAGGGACAAGGGAACAAAAAGGATTTAACGTCGATGGCGAGGAGAGCATAGAATGCCTGCTGGGGTTTGATCAAGGGCAATGTAGTCAGGAGGAATTTCTGAGAGCCGAATGAAGGCTGAAGATGACAGTGGGACAGGAGGAAAGTAAAAGAATCTATGTACATACATTTATTTATAAAGTATTATGGTAGTAGATGAGACATTGAGACTCCACTCAAGTACTCACTCAATGCAGAAACAAATCGTTCTAAAAACGATTTTTATGATACTCTGTGATGTCCATCTTCCTTCACACAATATCACTGAAGACAAAACAGGTACATGAGCAAATGTGGTGAAGACAACTGATGGTGCCCAGCTATAAGGAGATATAGCATCTGAGGTCTTAAAGACTTGAAGATAACAAGCAACCATATACCTGAGAGGGAAAAAAGCCCACACGGAAGAAGCACATCAGCCTGTGTGATCATGAGGTGTCCATGGGATCAAGTATCAGGTATGAAAGACCCAAAACAAGGGGCTGAGCCCCGGTGGCGTAGTGGTTGTGCGCGGGACTGCGGCCCACTGGGTTGGAGGTTCAATTCCAGCTCCCAGGAGCAAAGGTTGGGCCTCCTACTCCCACCACCAGAGGGCAGTGATGCCTAATAAGAAAAATTAAAAAAAAAGACCCAAAACAAAAACAAACAAACAAAAAACATATCAATGGGAATGAGGGGGAGGGCAGAGAGGAGTCCCAAAGCCCATCAGTAGTTTCTTAGACGCCCCCGTCTAAGGGGGGGGCCTTCAGAAGGGCCCAAGAAAGAGAAGAGCTAGTCAGGGTGAAGTATAGCACACACACACACACATCCTATCTCTAGTTCTTTAATGCTTCCCTTCACTCAACTACCATGACCCAAATTCTATCTTACAAATCTGGCTAGACCAGAACATGAACACTGGTATGGATAAGAGCTTGAAACACAAGGAATCCAGAGAAGATAAACTCCTCAGGACCAATAAGGGGAGCAGCGATACTAGGAGGGTAAGGGTAGGGGGTGAGGGTGAGTAAGGGGGAACTGATCACAATGACTGACACATGGTCCCCCTTCCAAGGGAAGAGACAGTAGAAAAGTGGTGAAACAAGACAGTGGTCAGTGCAAGACATAAGAAAAAAAAAGAATAATTTATAAATTATCAAGGGGACGTTGGGGAGGGTATTGTGGGAAACAGAGGAGCTGATGTCAGGGGCTCAAGTAGAAGAAAATGTTTTGAAAAAGATGATGACAACATGTGTACAGATGAGTATGACACAATGGGTCGTGATAAGAGCTATTAAGAGGCCCCAATCAAAGAAAATAAAAACTGGAAAAAAACAAAATAAAACTAATCATCAGCAAAAGAAACACTTTACTTCTTAGACACCCACCAAATAGCACACTGCCACAAAATATTCCTACTCGCTAATCTTTTCTCTACCATCTCATAATAGTTATCAATTCACTGTCATTGGCTCATTTTGTTGTCAATAGTCAATTTTATTTCTAGTCATTTCATAGTGCTCCTAATGAGGGGTAGAGTCTGAGTTATGGAGGTTCAGAAAAATTGTTAGGTAATGATAAAACACCTGACCCAGACATTATGGCCTACTGGGGAAGGGGCAGGCACATGAACACAGAGGCAGCATTCCTCAGAGTAAAACTGCCATGCACTCACTGGCGCACATCTCTTCTCTCAGCATATGATGCCAGGAAACAGCCATCCTTATAAAAAGACGAGAGAACTGCAGTCTGTTTCTTCAAATGTATTCCTTCACTGAGAGTACCCCAGAATTCCACATTCTTAAAACAGTGTTTCTTCCCCTAGAACCAATGCCCTCCCTTCCTTCCTTAAAAACAGACATTAATTAAGAACAGAAACTCAGATTTCAGAAGAGAAAGGCAACAGATGCTGAGACCCGGCAGAAAAAGAAAGCTTGCATTCAATCCTCTTTGGCATCTGTAGCAGTTAGATTTTATGTCAACTTGAAGATGTATAATGGTGGGTAGGGGTGAAATCCAACCTGGCAATCAGGTCACAGTCTGATGCCACTTCCATGGGGATGTTGTCTTCTTGTAAGTGGGGAGGGGACTGGGAACCACCCTGTTTCTCTGCCACTTGCCTTCTTGCTAGCTGGGACTCTGCTGCCAACCCTGACAGCTGTTTCTCTGGGCTTTGATCCTGTGACTCTGCACCCACCTACCAGCCTGTGATCTACCTGTTTCCCACTTTACTGGCTTGCTGCTACAGGAGCCTGAAGAGGGACTTAGGGACTAGCATCATGATCATGGGGTTGAGTTGGAGTGGGCTGGGATGCCTTCTTCATATATAATTATTTCATGACATAAACCTCTTTCTTATATATAGATTAGTGTCATTGTATTTGTGGGTCTAGACAACCTAGCTTCATGTATAGGGTATGCGTGGGAAGCCTAGAAGAGGAGGTGAGAGCTGTTTTATTGGAACTGCTGCCGCTCTCTAGAATTTCTGACTCCATTGCTGACCATGGGAACATAGGATATATGGACATTTGGCCACAGAGACAGAGAGAGCCTGGAGCAGAAATCTCTCCAGGAAAGAAGGTTAGGTTGCCTGGAGAGATCCAGGTAGACAGAGATGTATGGGGCACATACCCTCCTGACTTGAAGAAGAACCCCCCCCTACCTCAGAATGGTGAATTACAATGAGTGAACTGAGAATGGGCGTGGGAAAATGAGTCCCTTTGTCACTTAATTTTGCCCTCTTTAGACTTCCATCTTCTCATCTTGGAGGGGCTAATTTTCTAGTGTCCTTCCTTAGCTTTAAAGCCTAAGTTCTGGGCTGAGCCCCGGTGGCGTAAGTGGTTGAGTGCAGGACTGCGGTCTCCGGGCTTGGTGGTTCAAATCCAGCGGCGGCTCTCAGGAGCAGCACTGGGTAGCTCCCACAACCACCAGAGGGCAGTGATGCCCCCCCCCCCAAAAAAAAAAACAAAAACAAAACAAAAAAACAACCTAAGTACATCTGAAAGATTAAATGAGCTTCAGGTTTCTTTTCTCTCTTTACTTAGGAGTTTTAAATATATTAAGAATTAAAAAAAAAGTGTAAATAGTCATGCATTGCTGTCATGATCTATCCTGTTAAAATAGACTATGTGATTTGGATGTTGTGCAAACACAGTATTACATATCGGCAATCATTAGATTATAAATGAATTATATCTCTCTCTCTCTCTTTTTTTTTTTTGCTATGTACCAGTGACCGGGCTATGGAGACTGCTGAAAAGGAACAGCCCCCATGCATAAATCACAGTATTGCTCTGGCCCCTTGCCATCGACTGGAAAGCTGTACTTCAACAACAGCACCCAGCAACCACAGGGCATCTCTAATTCTGTTTTTAAGTCAAATGTGTGCATAAGTTAGAGTAGTTAGGTATGGTTTATAACGAAATTCAGTTAATCAAACATTTGTCTTAGTGTACCTTCCCGTGCATATAAAAACATTAAAGAATCACTTTTAGACGTACCAAATCATCTTTAACATAATAAGAACCATCCCTACCCTGAACCCAATATGCTGCCATCGAGTGTACTCCAACTTATAGCTCTACTGGGCAGAGTCCAAGTACACCGTACAGTTTCCAAGGCTGTCATTCTTTACTGTGGTAGACAGCAATATGCTTTTTTCCATGGAATAGCTCATGCGTTGGAATTCCTGGCCTTTTAGTTAGCAGCTGTATGGCTCACAGTAATAATGTTTTGGTGCATATTGCAAAGTAAAGCCCTTTCATTCTCACAAACCGTAGTATGTACGCACCTCAACTTTTTCATATACTATAGGTTTTCCAGGGTTGAGACCACAGATGCATATGTGGCTGGAAGCTGCCCATACTGATTCTCTGCAGCACAGTACTGCATGAACATTTAACTTCTCCTTTGGAAATATTGTAAGTGCATTTTTTTTTTCCACCAAGAAGAATGTAGGGAACAGTGCCACAACTCTGAAGCTTATCTGAAGAACAAACTAAGCTTCATCTGGCCAAATCTGCCAAATCAGAAAATGTATTTGCTCCTCTAAAACCTTTCATCTGTCATGAGATATATCTGGAACACCACAGAGTTTGACCATCTGTATAAATCCCCAAACCAGGCTGCCTTTCAAGACATCTGCTTGTGAGACTCATGAGTCACACATGGTGTGCCGAAACAGCCATCTTTCTCTGCTCTTTTACCTCGTTTCATCTTAAGCGCCCAGTAAGAGTGAGGATGGTTGAAAAAAAAAAAAAAAGATCCCTGAAGCTTTCGGCAGAGCGCTAAGAGTTTAGCTTTGACCATGTTCTGCAGCAGCATTTCTGTGACCACTGCATGACACAGCACCCAAGGCAGCTTCAGACATCAGTGCTGAGTCCTAGCAAGTTCTTCTGTGGCGTCATTTCCCAGGCTGCAGGCTAAGCGGTTTAGACACATGTAAGAAGCCCTGCTTTTGGTTCACAGGAGTGAAGGCACTCATACAGCGTGTGCCCAGGGTACCCACCTTGACCAGTGCTGGCCCAGGCTTTGCTGAGGACACAGTGTTTGTAGGGAGAATGGGCGCTGCAGGCCTTGTGGGAGGCAGATCCGCAGGAGGAGTTTTCAAGAATTCAGGAACGGCTGGGGGCACTGACGTATACTGGTGGAAAAGGCAAACAAGTGCAATCAGTGGCCATAATAATAGACAAGAAAAAAAAATCTGGAATCATAACAAATGCATGATTACGTCTGAGACCCAGATGGTGGAGTAGAACATGTACCTCACCAGAGACAAGTAGACTAAACTCTTTGCCTCAATAACAATAAAGAGCTTAAAAAAAAAGAGCCAAATTAAAAGGAGGTTAGATCAGCCAAATGATAAGTGTTTTTGCAGAAATATTACAAGGACCCTTTTTTGGCGGCGTCAAAGGGTGAAGACTCTTGCAAAAGTGATAAACTGGCTCTTGCTTCTTCGTCTTGTTATAGTCCCAAAGCCCAAGCCACCACACCTACTGCCATCATGTCAGCTTTGACTCATGGAGCATTTTTGAAGCTATAAATCTTTATGAAAGCTGATAGGCTCATCTTTCTCTTTTGGAGTGGCTGGTGTGAAACATTGATCTTGCAGCTAGCAGTCCACCAAGCTTCTTAAGTGTTGGACAATTCAAAAGTCTACTGCTGCTCCCTGGAGGCCCACCTGGGGTCCTGGGAGGTGTTGCACAGTCATTCTCATTTTCCCCATATCTGTTGTTAGGTCTTGCTCATCATTCCATTTCTTGCAATAAGATGAGATGTGGACAGAATATTCTGATAAAATTGATAGGGCTTACTGACAGCATCCCCTCCCTTCAAACATGCAGCTACTTTGTGACTTAAATTAAAAAAACAAAAACAGTGATTGAATTTCTTTCTTTTTTTTGTTTTTTTTTTTTTGGCATCACTGCTCGCCAGTGGTGGGAGTAGGAGGCCCAGCCCCACTGCTGGAATTGAACCTCCGTCCCAGTGGGCCGCAGTCCCGCGCACAACCACTACGCCACCGGGGCTCAGCCCCAGTGATTGAATTTCAATTTGGAATTATATATTACTAGACCAGCTATCACACTCAGTTCTTTTTTTTTTTTTTTTTAAATTGGGACACAATTCACACAACATAAAATCCGATAGTTCAATCATATCGAAAGTACAATCATTAGTACAATCAATTTTGGGATATTTTCTTCTTTTTTATACTCCTCGTTACTAACTCTCTATTTCTTCCCAACCTCCCATGCTATGCTCATAAGAAACCATTAATCCAGTTATTGTCTCTATAGATCCACCCACCCTGGATTTTAACAAGGATAGCATTAAAATACTTAGTATACCACCATTTACTGGGCACATGCAGTACGCTTCATATGCTGAAGAACATACAAAAACAACAAAGAAACAAAAAAATTACTAACAAAATAGAGAAAAACCTTAATTGTAAAGAAGCAGAAAATATTAAAAACTAGAATAACTTTAAAATGGTCAAAAGGGCGATCAAACGATAAGGTGTTAAATTTATCCTAGCTATATTTGCCGTAATCCACTTTCCAGTGCATCCTGCATGATAGCAACACTGGTCTATGTTGATAAAGGCTTCCTCAGAGGATTAATCCCAGTGTATTTTCTTTTTTAAACTGATCCAACTTTGAAATGGGTCAAAAGGGGGCATAAAATATGACATTTTAGCCTTGTATATCTACGACAATCATTTCTACAATACTCTGATATTCCTTGACTATTGTCAGAAGGAATTCACCGGAGGCTTAATCTATGGATTCTATGCTTTCACTGTTACCCATAGACTTCTGTAGGCCAGGTGTTCACAATTTACGCTCTGGTAGCATTCCCTCCTTTGGATTTCGATGACATTATTTACAATCCTTGGATCACACAGGCTGGTGCTTCGTCCAAAACCTCTCTTAGATGGCTGCTTGTTTGAAGACAAGCCTTTAAGATCTCAGATGCTCTACTTTCTCAATTCTGGGCACCATCTAGTTTCTTCACAACACTTTGCTATAGCACTCTTATCTCTAACGATCTCTTCATGGAGGCAAGCACTGTGCTGGGCTAACTCATAAGAACCAATTTTTCTTAGATTGGGGCTAGACTTAAGTGGGAACCTAACATTCATTCATTTAGCCATTGTTTATATGTTTCTGGTTCATCTTAGAGATATCAATGTCATTTTATGTTAGAGAGCATTTTCTTTCTTTCTTTTTTCTTTGGCATCACTGCCCTCTGGTTTTAGAAAGCATTTTAAATCATCTCCCTGGGGCATAAGATAATTCTATTGATGGTGTTATTAATTTAGCCAGTGGTACAGAATTTAAATCACAGTTGAGAAAAGGATATTATACAAGTATAAGCTGGCTAAGAGTGTATACACAGATTATTGACTGGTACAGATTAAACTCTTTAGAGCCTGGCCACTACAACAATATGGGTTAGCAATAAGGCAATACTTTCTATATTCATTAACCTTGCCTATCAGATTAACATATATCTTAATATAACAAGGACAGCATTAAAATACTTGGTATGTCACCATTTACTGGGCATCCTAAAGACAAGAGAGCTGAGTCAAACTCCCTGACAACTACCAGTTCTATACCCTCAACAGAACAGACATCTGCTTCTTGTCACAATATGAAGTTTCAGTCCTAAATCCAAAGGCTCCAGGTGAATTTGAACTAGAGTCTCATTAACCTAGTGGGGTGTCCACATTGAGTCTTTTTAGTGTGGCCTGAAAGGATGGTGTGTGTCTTGAAAACACTAGGCCTAAAGTCCCAATAGTTTATAGCACATGCCCTGAGTTACCAAGTCAGCCAAGATGGAAACTGCGTGTCAAAAGTGTGTAATTAGCAACATAGTACCAGGCGTATTCTTCTCTCGGATTCTACATAAGCATTGTTAGGCAATTTTGTCATCTCCCCCTCCTCCCCCCTACGACGGGAGGTTGACCCTCCCCATTTTCCAACCAATGGAAATGTACTATTTTCTATGCTTCCCACTCCTCATCTTAACTTGAATTTCCAGTAAGGTTCACTTATCGCTCTGCTGGGCGTGTCTTGCTTTGGAGGCACCTTAGCACAATTTTGTATGGCAGCAACTACATGGTCATCTCCCTCTCTTCCCATCTTGAAAAACTGGCGCCAGCTGAAGTGTGATCTCCCCTGTCAAAGTTGTTTTTAAGGTGTACATACAGCGGGGATTACACACAGGTCTTGAGTTAGAAGTGTTTGGGTTTAAAAACCCGGCAATCTCTATTTTGTCTCCTCAAAATGAAGGACCAGAGAAACTCAGAGGGTACGAGCAACAAGAAATATGATCAATGGGTCACTACGAGTCAAAATCAATTATATGGCAGTGACTGACATTCTTAAATTATAAATGATGAATAAAAAGGCCTTAAGGGATTGCTGATATAAAAGTAGCCTTGTAGCCTTTGGTTCAGTTCACAGCTTTCTATTTTTTGAAAGTTACTTAAGCATTTTGGAAAATTCCTTTCCAGCTGTACTTGGTTCAGAATTGAAAAGATGAGAGAAGCATCCAGGGAAAAGCACATTTTCCTCTTAGAGACCACCCAGAAGTACATATTTCAAAAAAATTTTTTTTCTTCACTGTTGACATTTACATTTTGAAAGGAGGATAGTTACTTTCTACATTGTAAGTTCATTAGCATTTTAGCACTGGGATTGCACAAGAAGTGGCTAAAAATCCATTTTATATCCAGATGTTATTTGTTGTAATAATTTATAAAGAATCCCTTTTATATTTGAGTACTTTTTCATAGGCCTCAATCCTTCATTTTCTACCTATGTTCTAAAACAGAATTAAGGAGACGGGTGGTGCGATGAGTTGAGTGCTGGACTGTTAGTCGGAAGGTCAGTAAATTGAACCCACTGGCTGTTCCCTGGGAGAAAGACAAGGCAGTGTTTCTGCAAATACGAACAGCCTTAGAAACCCAAATAGCAGTTCTACTCTGTCCTACATGGTTATTACATTATCACGGCAGTGGGTTTGGTCTGGTCTGGTTTATATGCCATAAAATATTCTGGAATAAAGAAATCTTGAGCTTATTTTTCTCATAACCAATGATATAGAAATACAATCCTTAAGGAGCCAAGAAGAAATTCTCTGCATTGACCATAATGTCATATTAGGCTACATCTTAAAAAAAAAAAAAAGAACAAAGAATTTGGGAAAATGTATTAAGCTATAGGAATCAAATGTACAGCAGAAAATTATCAACCTAAGAAAATACCTGGCTCAGCTGAGGAAGAAAAGCTGAACCAAACATGAACTCAAGATGAGTTGATATATATATATATATATATATATATATATACACACACACACACACACACACACACACAAACACACACATATATACATACATATATATAAATAATTATTGGTGACTAGAATGCAAGTACTCTAGGAAAATATATCCCCAGGCATAGAAGAAATTAATCTGGGTTATTGCATGGTAGAATTTTGCAGGATGAATGACTTCTTCATGGCACATTGCATTTTTCAACACAAAAGGCAACTATACATGCGGACATCTCCAGGTGGAACACAGAAATAGACGACATCCATGGGAAGAGACAACGGAGAAGCTCAATATCACCAACTAAGTGATGCCTGGGCTGACGGGGGTACAAAGCAACCACTGCTCATGTGTAGGCTCAGGTGGAAACGGAAGGAAATGAAAACAAGTCCATGAGAACCAAAATACCATCTTGAACTATCCCACCTGAATTTCGAGAACACCTCAGGCACAGATGAGACACATCGAACACTAATGACAGAGGATCTGAAGAGTTGTGGGAAGGCATATCTAGAAAGCACATCATACATAAAGAAAGCAAAAGGTCATTAAAAACACAGGAAAGAGAAAAGATCAAAGTAGATGTCAGAGGCTCTGGAACTTGTCCTTGGTCGTAGCGTTAACAAAACAAAACAAAACAGTAACAACAACAACAAAAGCTCACTGCCACTGTGTTGACGCGGACTCACAGTGAGCCCGTAGGGCAGGGCAGCACTACCCCTATGGGTTCCGAGACGGTTACGCTTTACAGGAGTTGCAATCTCCACCCTTCTCCTGAGGAGTGGCTGCTGGTTTCAAACTGCTGACCTTTAAGTTAGCAACTCAAGGTGTTACCACATAGCTAAAGCAAATAGAAGAAATGATGAAATGAAAGAGCTGAACACAACATTTCAAAGGACAGATCGAGAAGACAAAGTAGAATCTCAAAAACTTGCAAAACCTAGAGTTAGGAAGTCAAAAAGGAAGAACATGTTCAATATAACTTAAAGTCTAAGACTTAAAGAACTACAAAAAAAAAATCAAGCCTTGAGTTGCAGTACAGAAATATTCTGTAGGCAAAATATTAAAAGATGCAAGAAACATCGAAAGATGACGCAAAGGATACATCGTGTATCTAAAAACAACCCTTCCATATACAGATGCACAGTCTTTCTTGATGAAGATCAAGAATTGCAGCCTTTACTATGGATTACAAGTCAATGTGAAATAAGCCCAAATCCTCACAACGGGGCCAATAGATAACAACCTAATAAACTGAGAAAAGACTGAAGTTGTCAAGGCTTTCATCTTGCTTGAATCCACAATTACTGTTCATGAACGCTGGAGCCAAGAGATCAGACAACACGTTGCACTGGGTAAATCTGTTGGACGGGACCTTTTTAAAATGTTGAAGAGCCAGGTTACTTTGAGGACGAAGGCACTCCCAACCCACGTCATGGCGTTTTCAATTGCCTCATGTGCATGTGAAAGTTGGACACTGAATATAAAGAAGATGGAAACAGAATCAATTCGTTTGAATTACAGTGCTGGAGGAGAATATTGATAGTACCATGAACTGCCAAAAAGAACAAACAAATCTATCTTGGAAGAAGAGAACAAGAATTCTCTTTAGCAGCATGGATGGGAAGAGTTTGCGTCATTTATCTTGGACATGTCAGGAGATCAGGAAAAGGGCATCAGTCCCTAGAGAGGGGCAGCAAAAAAGCAAAAACCCCTTGAGCTATATCGACACCGTGCTGCAACAAAGCGCTCCAACATCACGGCCACAGAGAGCATAGTTCAAGGCTGGGCAGTCTTTCATTCTGTTGTACACACAGATGCTCAAGGTCAGAAGTGACTTGGCGGTACTGCACAGCATGTCAGAATCACTCCCTGAGGCCTATGGGCCTCTGATGCGAGCATGCACCAAGTATAAAAAGTCTCCTCAAATTCTGGTGTCATGATTTTACTGTATGCTAGAGGAGGCCGAGTTCACAATGGACTGGACGGTAAACAAAGTTTGTTAGACAAAGATTAAGAATCATCCACTAGTCCACTATAGTCAGCTTTCAAGATGCAAGCCTAAAATAGCTCCAAGACTGAGTTTCTACCTTAAAAATTTTAAGTAAAGAACCTCAAAGAGCACCCAAAAATATAAGAAATTTACACATTGCTCTTTTATAACTTTTACTGTGTAGGGGCATCTTTAACTTGAGAGATCAGATGACCCTTGGTGAGTGTAAGGGCCCTGGGAAGTGCTGTTGGGGAAGGGTTGGCCAACAGCAGGTAGCTAACACCGGCAGGACGGAGATGAGGCTCCTCTAAAGGTTTATAACCTCAGAAAAACACACCAAAGATAGCATAGGTTGCCAAACTTAAGTGGCTTATTGCTCCCTTTCCAGAAAAAAAAAAAAAATTACACGGCATCGCCCTGTCATTAAAACACGTTTGTACTATAGCCTGTGATCCAGGATCAAGTACTGGTATCTGCTTATGCAGCCCGGTTTAGATCATTCCTGTGCTCTCCAGGGGAGCCCTATCACCCACTCTGTGAAACACCGCTAAATAGGGAGGCTGGGCGTCAAACTAACTGGATGGCAATGGGCTTTGGGGATTGTAAATTCTAAAGGGAAGGAAACCTCAGTGGTGGATAATCATCTAGGGTATTAATTAAATCAGCATGCTTGTGTCATGGAGCCTGGGCATTGGAGAAAGCCCCTAAGATATTCTGTGTAGAAGTCTCTGCTGTCTCAGAAGAAGCAATATCTTAAGAAACTGAGCTATAAATGCAAAAGCAGTTACGTTTTATACATATATGTGAACTTTTCCAAAACAAACCCAAAGACTTCAAAGAAATTATAAAGCCTGCCTCTAATGTCACTGCAAAGAATGAAAGTGAGTAGACACCAACACCATACTTACATTCTAAGCCCAACTCTTGCTTTGGGGCCCTCTTTTTTCAGCTTTAGCATTAAGCTGAATGTGGAAGAATCATTTAGCCAAGTGCCTTACTTACTTACTTAATACTTAATGGGACCTGAGAAGGTCACACAATTTAAAGAGGTCTGAAGGCACACTATATCAAAGTTTCCCAAGAAACGAAGCCACAATGGAGTCCTATCTGACTGGAGGTTCTTCTTCTGGAACGTACAGCGTTTTCCTTTCTACACATTTTCTAAGGTGGGTCTTTGCTTCGAGGCCCTGTCTGTTGCCATCTTAGAGACCCTAGAGCAGTGGTGCTCAACCTTCCTAATGCCACGACCCTTTAATACAGTTCCTTGTGTTGTGGTGATCCCTCCAACCATAATATTATTTTTGATGCTACACCATAATTATAATTTTGCTACTGTTATGAATTGGGCAACCTCTATGAAAGGGTTGCTTGACCCCCAAAGGGGTCGCGACCCCCACAGGTTGAGAACTGCTGCCCTAGAGGACAGAGTCCCGTTGCCTCACAAGGTTTGCAAGGTTGGAATCTTTCTGGAAGCAGGTCCCAGGATACCTTTCTCCTGAAAACCAGCTGGTGAGTTTAAACAGCCAGGCTTTGCGTTCATGGCTGCATGCTTGGGCAGCGAGCCTTTGAGCTCCTTTCAGAGAGGGCAGGGCACCTTCAGCACCAGGCGTACTGAAGTTGCAGCAACTCTCCTGCCAATGGTTTATGAGTGTAGTAGCAGCAATCAATTGTTAGGCGCCGGTGAACTGGTTCTGACTCACAGCGGCCCTACACAGTACAGACACGGCTGGGTCCTGTACCACCCTCACAAGTGTGCTTACGGGCGCACTGTTGCAGCCACTGTGTCTATCCACTGTGTCAAGGGTCTTCCTCTTTTTCGCAGCCCCTCCACTTTACCAAGCATGACGTCCTTTTTCCAGGGACTGGTCTCTCCTGATCACGTGTCTAAAGTACATATAAATAGGCCATATTTAGTCTTCAAGTTAGTCCTATTTCCCTCCAAAATGTTCCAGAATGTCCACTTACTTGGTGGGAATGTTCACAAAGAACTCTTCCAATAAGCTAATCTGGAGAGCAAGGGTCAGGAGATAAACTTACAAGTCTAAAGTATAGAGAAAAGAAGCCTGTTCACCTCTCACACAGGCAGAACTGTCGTGAAGCCCATGACAAACAGGTGGCTGGGTGACAAAACTCTGGTTTACTAGGGGAAAAAATGTAGTTTTTCATGCAATAGCTATCTGGTCTTCTGACTCAGATAGGAACAGAGACTAAGCAGTCCAAACAGAACTGCAGAACTGGTTTTTAATGGTATTCCTTGCATACTTGGCATTCTTAATAGTCCTATTTTTAAAGCATAAAATCAGGGTGCAGTAAATGTGAGAGTGTAGATGGGGCTGGTCTTTCTTTTGCTCGTCTCTTCTCTGTTCAGGTCGTGTGCTGGTTCCTTGATCTTCAGTTTTCCTGTAGACCAGGGTCTGAGCCAAGGGGAAGGGCCATAGCTACTTCACCCTTGATGCTGGTGGACTTTGACAGGAGGATGTGAACTGAGTCACCTGCACTACCTTTGCTGAATTTGGGCTGCAAAGACATTATTCTCCAATGGACAGAGAATTTCAGTCTTGCACATATTTGCTTTCTGCATTAATTTTTGCTTATGACCATTCTTGCAATTCAACAGTAGTCCAGCACCTGTCCTGCACTTGACCTTGTATTAGATCAGCAGTTCTCAATTGTGGGTTGCGACCCCTTTTGGGGTTGAAGGACCCTTTCACAGGGATCACCCAAATCATAATAGCAGCAAAAGTACACTTATGAAGTAGTAACAAAAATAGTTTTATGGTGGGGGTCACCAGAACATGAAGAACCGTATTAAAGGGTCGCAGCATTAAGAAGGTTGAGAACCCCTGTATTAGATGCTATAAGGTCATTATAAGTTGGAAACAACTTGATGGCACCAAATTTGACTTTAGAAAAATGTTTGCTAACCACTCCTTACCTCTCTGTTGGTTGTATTGTGATGCTGGAAGCTATGTAACCAGTGTTTCAGGTACTGCCAGGGTCACGCATGGTGGAAAGGTTTCAGACTAAGACAGCACAGGGAAAAGGATCTGGTAATCTACTTCTAAAAATACTGGCCAACAAAAATCTTATCAACTACAACAAGATGTTATTTGATACAGTGTGAGAAGATGAGCCCCTTGAGTCAAAAGGTACTCAAAATATGACTGGAGAAGGGCTGATCGTCTTGTGAAAGTCAACATTAACAATGTGGTGGGAGTAAAGCTTTCAAGGCCTTCCTTTGCTGATGCCACATGACCCCCAAAGAAAATACTTATTAACAACTGGCGCGTGAAAGGTACAAAGCATGATCATACGAAAAGTGGAAGCTGTTAGAAATGAAGGAGACTGCTAAGGCATTAGTAAGCTGAACAAGATTGGCCATTTCGAATTGGACAGTCATATGAAGTACTCTGCTGAAAATGGTAAGTTGAAATGGGATAACATCACAGTCATTATTTAAAAAAAAAATTTCAAGATCTAAACTGAAGTATAATATTGCCAGCATTGGGATAATATCCATAGTCTACAAAAAAGACCAGTGAATATGACTTATTCAAATATGTGCACCAACGATTAATGCCGAGAATGAAAAAAATGAAGCCTTTTACCAACTTTTGCAATCTGAAATATGTAATCCAAAGGCATGGATAATTACTGGTGATTGGTATGGAAAAACTGGAAATCAGGAAGGATCACTAACTGAACACAGCCTTAGAAATTATGCTGGAAATTGCATGCTAGAATTGTAGAAGACAAGATATACTGGAAACATCTTTTTATAATGGTGACTACGTGTAGCCATCTAGCATGGAATACACAGGAATCAAATTGATTTTATTTTTGGCAAGAGTTAATAGAGAAATTAGGCTGAGTCCCAGTGGCGCAATGGTTGTGTACGGGACTATGGCCCACGGGGTTGGCAGTTCGAATCCAGCAGCAGCTCTCTGAGAGCAAGGCTGGGTATCTTACTTCTACCAGGGCAGTGAAGCCACACACACACAAAAAGAGTTAATGGAGAAGTTCAATATAGTTATTCAGAACAAGGCTAGGGGGCGAATGAGGAAAAGAACATAAATTACCAATATGCAGGTTCAAGTTGCAGCTGAAGAAAATTAAAACAAGTTCACAGGAGCCAAAATATGATCTACAGTCAGAAACCATCTCAAGAATGACAGACAAGTTGGAGAATGACATCAGGACATTATACATGAAGAAAGAAAAAGTCATTAAAAAGACAGAAAAGGAAGAAATGTCCAAACAGATGTCAGAAGAGATGCTAGTACTTCTTCTTGAGTGTAGAATAGTTAAGGCAAATGGAATAAAGTAAGAAATGAAAGAGATGAACAGAAGATTTGAAAGGCAGCTCGAGAAGATAAGAGGGTAAAATATTGGGGCTGAGCCCTGGTGTCTTAGTGGTTGTGTGAGGGACTGTGGCCCACTGGGTTGGCAGTTCAAATTCAGCAGCAGCTCTCTAGGAGCAAGGCTGGGCTTCCTACTTCCATCGGGGCAGTGATGCTCCACCCCCCCCGGCCCCCCCCAAAAAAAACCAAAGCAAAAAACAACCCCCCCAAAGAGTGTAAAATATACTAAAATGTGCAAATAACTGGAATTGTAAAACAAAAGGGAAGAACATATTCTGCGTTTGTCAAGTTGAAAGACCCAAAGAAAATATTCAAACCTCGAGTTGCAATACTGAAGGATTATATGGACAAAATATTAAACGATGCCCAAAGTTATCAAAAGCAGGTAGATGTCCTTCTACCATAAAGAAGTGATCAATGTTGAACTACCTATGATCAAGAACTAATGATATTGAAGAAAGAATTCAAAGTGAACTGGAGGTATTGGTAAAAAAATAAGCTCTGGGAACTGAAGGAATACCAATCAAGATTTTTCAACAAAACAAATGCAATGCTGGAAGTATTAGTGCGCCTACGCCAAGAAATTTGGAGGAGAGCTATCTGACCACTTAACAGGAAGAGATTAATAATTGGGCCCATTCCGAAGAAAGGTGACACACAAAATGCATAAATTATTGAAAAATATCATTAATAGCATACACAAGTAAAATTTTGAAGAGAATCCCAAAGTGCTGGGTGCAATAGTACATCAATAAAAAATGCCAGAAATTTAAGCCAGATTCAAAAGGGTATGAGATATATAGCTGATGTACTTGGGTTTTATTTATTATGCATAAAAATTATGGATAATGTTATGAAGACTGGGATTCCAGAACACTTAATTGTGCTTATGTGGAAACAAATACATAGATCAAGATTCAATCCTTCCAACTGAACATAATGTATGGTGTAAAATCAGGAAAATTATGTCAGGGCTAGCCTTTCATCATATTTATTCATATCTGTATGCTGAGCAATAATCCAAGAAGACATACATGAAGAACACAGATGGCACGATCTTGCTTATTGAAAGCAAAGGGGCCTTGGAACACTTACTGACGAAGAGCAAAGACTACAGACTACAGCCTTTAGTCTGGGTTACACGGTATTCATTTCTTTTAAAAGAATAATAATAAAAAGAATTAATACTAGTTTAGTCTCAGGAGTTGGAGACTAAAGATGTTCCAAATGTCCAATTCTTTGGCTTGATCCTTACCTCCCACCCTCTATCTTCCCTCATGTCCTTCCTTGGGTTCTGAGCTTTGCTGCACAGAAATTCACAAATCTCTGAGGAAACGTTTCATGTGATGGTGGCTGCTGTTCAGTTCAAAATATGAAAGCCAGCAGTGGTGAGCCAAATGGAGGGTCCAGAGCCAGAAGGCAAAAATGTCCAATGGTCACAGGACGTCTTCTTGCTTCTACCAAAGCTGAAGCAGGAAATAGATGTCTGGCTATCCATGCGAGGTGATGTGGGTTATAACTGTACAGTAGAATCAATTCAGACACACCCTATGGAAGGAAGGCAATGGAAGGTGTCTTAAGTCACGCCCTCTAAGAAGGTGTGGTCGAAGGATACACAGGGCTCACATCTTCTACTCAGGTGAATTATGAATCACACCTGCATTCTGTCCATTCGGATGAAATGCCCTAGAAAACAGGGCGATAGCCACCGGAGTAGAGAGCCCAGAATGATAATGGGCCACATAAGGAATTATGCCTAGAAGAGCTATATGAATTGAGAATAACTCAACTTACACCCCTTAACATAAAGAAAAAAAGTCCTTTTAAGAGGAACTAATAAACATGATAGAGAAAATGTAGAAGCAATCAGGATTTCATTGTATGTGGAATCAACCATCAACACAGTCAAGAAATCAAATGGCATGTTGCGCTTCTGCAAAACAACTCCTGAAAAGTGTTAAAGAGCAAAGGCCTGACTTTGAGGTCTGAGGTCGGCCTGATCCGAGCTTTGGAATGTCTAATTGCCTTACACACATAGAAAGCTGGAATATGAATAAGGAAGACTGAAGAATTGATGCCTCTGAGTTACAGTGTTGGAGAACGATATTTAAATTACTATGGACTGCCAGAACAAATCTGTCTTGGAAGAAGTATAGTGATAATACTCCTTAGAAGTGAAAATGGAGACACTTCTCAAGGCACTTTGGACATGTTATCAGTTATTGGAGAAGGACATTGTGGTAGTTACCTAATTTCATGCCAACTTGATATGAAATTTTGATAAAAGAATGAAGGAGTGAAGGTTAGCCTGTCAATCAGGCCACAGTCTGATGATGCCTCCTTGTGGGCATGGCCTAAACATGAGGATTCTGGGGAATTTCCTCTTTTTTCTCCTGGGTGGGGGATCACACGGTCTCTCTGGTTCACCTTCCTGTTGACAAGACACATGGAGCCACAGCCCTGGAGATGCATTCACCACCAGTAGAGCTACAAGACTTCTCACCCACCAGCCTGTGACCATTGCATGTGGTGTGTGTCTGAAGAGGAATTTATTGACTAGTATTGGACATACGGGCTAATATCAGACTTACGTACTTGATCTGGACTGGGCTGGGCTCTTTGCCCAATATATAATTGCTCTTTGATATAAAGCTCTCTCTTACACACATATATATAAGTGTCTCTGAATTTGTGCCCAACTAACACTGGCATCATGCTTGGTAAAGTAGAGGCTCGGCGAAAAAGAGGGACACACTCAACAACATGGGAATGACAAAGTGCCTGGAACAATGGGGTCAAACAAGAAAGGCTTTGAGCCTGGGGCAAGACTGGACACTGTGTTATTGTGTGGTACACAGGGTACTTAGGAATTAGAATCAACTGAAAGATTCCAACCAGGATCCATATGGTTGGATAGTTGGGAGAACACGAGACATGACTGCTAATGGTAAGAGGTTTCTTTTGGGTGATAGAAATGTTCTGGAATTACAAGGTAATGAAGGTTTAATGAAAACCATTTTATTATATCTTTACATGATTGGATTTTATGTCTGGGATTTATATCTCAATAAAAAAATAAGCTTTAAAAATCTTACAAATCAACTGACCAAGATATATAGGAGAAAACTGTCTATTAAGAACAGATATAGGGCGGAGCCCCTGTGGCGTAGTGGTTGTGTGCGGGACTGCGGCCCACTGGGATGGAGGTTCAATTCCGGCTCCCAGGAGCAAAGGCTGGGCCTCCTACTTCCACCACCTGAGGGCAGTGATGCCTAAAAAAAAAAAAAGAAAGAAAGAAAGAAAAAAGAATAGATATAAAATACACTTTAAAAGATCCCAAGAGTCACTGGATTAGCAGTGAAAAACTTTCTATTTGGGGCCCTGTCAGAATATTTTTTCCGGTTAAAATGCATCATGCTGATGTGTAAGAATTAAGCACGTTCTCTCTTGAAGGTTTGGGGAGGAAGACGGTACCTGGGCTGGAGTGTGTGCAGTCAGGGGAGAAGGCGCCTCACTGACTTTTGGCTCACTGGGGGATGCAGCTGAGCCTTGTGACTCCTGGCTGGCTGGCTGGTCCGGGGACAAGGCATCGCTGCTGTCTTCGTCAAATGAGAAATCACCCTGAGTTTGGGGATAGTCTTCTTTTCCAACACCTGCAATGAAATGATTCTTAATCTGTTTTGTTCTTGAAATATCCAATTTAAAATGAGAAAGGAGAAAATTTCTTAAAATAAGAACATGAAGAAGTTTGGTTTTTTTGGGCATCACTACCCTCTGGTGGTCGTGGGAGCTACCCAGTGCTGCTCCTGAGAGCCGCTGCTGGATTTGAACCAACAAGCCTGTGGGCTGCAGTCCCGCACTCAACCACTTACGCCACCAGGGCTCAGCCCAAGAAGTTAGTTTTTTAAAAAAGCCAGTGTAAGCATATTATTAAGCATTATTTACACACCAGTGGGGGGAAAACCCCAGATTACCTAATGTATTATTTAAAAACATAAAATTAAAACTGGGTCAGCTTAATCCTCTCGCTCCTAAGAGTTATAGAAGTACAAGAGGCAGAGGAAACGCCTTCATGATAAACGGGGTGGCAAATATCTTTAGTAAAATCCTAAATGAGAAATGTTCCACCGTGTAATAAGCAGTAAGGGGAGAAAGGGCTATAATACATAGGACATAAGAGGCATATCAATGAGAGGCCATAAGTAGACCTTGTTTGGATGCATCGATTAGAAAACCGTGATGGGGTTTCTGACCCATTTTAGTGACAACATATTCTGTTTGGAATTCTTTGGATTCACTGTACTACAGCTGACTGTACTACTTAGAATATGAAGCACAAATTTTCCAAATACTTAAAATTCATACTAATATAAAGTAAGAAGTTCCCATGGGTAATAGAAACATCAGTTTTCAAAATCGTGGGTAATAGAAATTACATCAGTTTTCAAAATAGTGTATTATGTTTGCAAAATTACTTGCTGAATAAACAGCAATATCCTTGGCATCATTTTTCCCCCTGCTAAATTTTATCTCAGGGAAGAAAAAACCCTGAGATATAAGACATCAATGATTTAGTACGAAACTATGGTAAAGTGGATGGTATCATCATTCTCAGTGAACATAGTACTCCTATGTTTGTTTGGTATTTATCTTCCTAAACAACCCTTTTTTCCTTGATCTTTCCTAAAAGTAAGTAGAAATAAAGTAGCACGTGGTTTGTGAAAATATTAAACACAAACTAAGCAGTATAATCCAATAACTTAGAAAACATAGAAACAAAATCAGAACATAAGACTTGAATCTCAAATGTAAATGGGGAATTTCTGTGTTAAGGTAATGGATGTTAACATGTAATGTCATATCAATGCTAACAACAGTGAGAATTGTTGCAAGTGTTAATCAATTTCTAATTAAGCCAGAAGAGAATATTCATGATTGATGACAGTGCTGCATTTCATTAAGTTGTTTTGGGTAAACATCACAAGTTTCAAATACTTTTTCTCGCAGAAAACAGTAGATTTGTAGAGGCTTGCCTATAATTGCTTCCTTAACACTGGAGTCAACAGGCAAGATGTTTTTCTCCACTAGCTCCATCGGACCAGGTCTTTGGGCAATCTTTTCGTTCAGATCATCGGCCAGCCGAGCTCGTTTCAACTTCATCTGAGTGGCCTGTAGAGATGGCTCTGCAAATGTTTCTGAAAAAGGAAACAGGATTGAAATCATTACTTGAACATTTCTATTTTATACTGTTGCTTCATTCTAACGTTTTTATGTGTTTTCAGCATATTCAGGGAGGAGAAACAAATGGTTGTTTTAACAAATGCTGCAGGACACATTGTGTCTTTTTAGTCACGGGTAACTTTATGCTGTCTGTATAATATGAAGACCGACAGACTCAATTACAAAAAGTATAGCCCCAAAAGAGGTATGCTATTGTTCATTTATGGCAGAAGTTGAGAGCTCACATATACTAGCTGTTGGGGATCCGACTGATACACAAGACAGATGTGGTTTTTGCTGCAAGAAGTTTCTAGCTTTTCATTTGGCTTCCCTGGCAAGTCAGTTCTTGGGAGACTGGATAGCTGTCACCATCTTAGCAGTATCAATGGGGAGAACTAAACTTGACAGTCTGAGAACGAGCCTGTGCATTTCAGAGTTGATCAACGTAAGTCAGTATGTGGACTGATTACGGGACACATCATTTTGTGGCCTACCAATGTATAAAGTTGGTCCATCTGGCACAAACCTATTAAGAACCAAAACTCATTTATTTGCTTCATTCAATCGATAGCTTCTGTTTCTGGTGACTCACGCTAACATTGGTTTTCAAGGCTCTAAGTCATGATTATAAAGTATTTAAGAATACCGAGGAGGTGCCAAACCAAAATTCCAATTTGGAAACTATTTGCCTCTGAAGTTGTACAGTAGAAGGTCTTTTGAGAACTCTAAGTTTAAGTCATCTCAGCACCAGGAGAGCATGAGGAGCCTCCACTCTTTAGGTGGAATGTCCTGGTAGAAGCCAAAGCTCACGGAGGGTTCATGACTTGAAGGCCCTTTCCCACACACTGGTGCTCTCCTCTTCTCACAAGGTGAGTTGTATGCTTACCAAATGTCTGTCTTGATTTACTACAAAGAGTTCCTCTAGGATGTAACTGCTATTGTTGTTGCACACTTTAATTACAGGTTAGAGGGAAATGGTAAATTGCATGCTTTGAGAAATTTAATACAAAAGAATGATTTTTAAAATTGCTAAAAATTAGAGTAAGATAACCTTAAGGGATCTGGAGGAAAGATGGCAAAATCTAACATTGCTTTTTAGTTATCTATATAGCTCTGCTCCACTGTTAGCAGGCACTGTAAATGATGTACAATGATTATGGCTTGTGAAAGGAAGATGGGGTAAACTCCCCATTGTAGCTGTCTTCAAAGAAGAGTTTAGCCCTATATCGTAATATTTACAATACATGTACATTTGCGTGCTACAAATAAAAATGTGTGCACGTCTTATTGTCAGAATTTGCCAGTGGAAATAATTGTGGCCCTCCACTTGTTAGGATCCTATTCTAATCATATAGAGGTGATAGGTCAGTGGATAGAGTGAGAGGATAAATCACTCAGGTTGATTTTGAAATGCTTTGGTTAAGATCCAGGTAGGATAGCTTTTCTCCCTTATGAAAAACAGGACTCACTACTGTGTAAAGACTTAAAGTCTCAGTAACCCAAAAGGGCAGTTCTAACCTGTCCTTCTCAGTTGTCGCATCAGAGTTGACTCAATGGCAGTGAGTTTATTTTTTTTTTACCCCCTTTCCCTTATAAGTGAAGATATTTTCAGGCATACAAGGATCCATTTCACTTAGTTACTTACCACTTGTTTCTCTGAAGATTCACTTTCCCCTGACAGCTGGGGACAGTGTTTACCCTACCAGTGCAGTTCTGGAAAGGCTTTTTAGTCCTTTGGACTTTTGAGAACACAACCCCAAGTGAATGAGGCACAGGCTTCTCTTCCCACTAGAAGGATGAAGATAAATCGCACAATCATAGACTCACTGGTTTAGAAGAGGAGCCTGATCTGGTACTTGATTCGGCACTCTGCTAATGGTGACCACGCTGTCTCCTGAAGACTTTGTTTTTGGTTATGCATGACCTTTAGAATGTTATTCTTTTTGTAGAGGTACAATCTGCCACTTTGTGTTTGTAAACTCAACCTACTTCTACACTTGGATCTAGAGAAAACAAATCAAATCCTTTTCCTGATAAGGGTCTATCAATATTTCAGAAGTTTTGAGAATCTTTTTTATCTTCTCAATGTCACTTGGGAGCTTATGGTAGCCAATGGTAGCTTTCACGGTTGGTGTCATCTCCAGGAGAAAAAGGCCTTTACCATGTGTTTTGCCAAAGATGGCATCACACTGTCCCTGCCGGCTTCATAAACAACGAGACCACATTATCGAGGCCCCATTGGTGGGATCAGTTGCTGTTCTTGTCGAATGTCTCTAAGTCCAGTTTGACTTACAGCAACCCTATCGTGAAGAGGAGAACCTCTTCATAGGGGTTTCTAGGCCGAAATTCCCATACAAGCAGATCCATAAGTATTTTCCTTCTGCAGAGGGGCTGGGTTGATTGCTGGCTTTGGGGTTAACAAAACAGTGCTTAACTGTGTTGCCATCAGAGCTCCTTGGTGGGTGAAAGTAGGGTGTTTATAATCATGTCCAGATCAAGCTGACTGTCTTGGATCTGTGGAACACAGAGGAGAGGCTGGGTGTGGGCAATTCATTAGGTAAACACTGCACAGTGTAAGGGGCTGACAATTTAGGGTTAGACTTGCGCTAACTGCACTCTCAATGTGAGGGACACATGGCTCTTGAAGAAATTTTTCCTCTGGGCAAGAAGGTTTACCCAAGATAGTAAGAGTAGATATACAGCTACGAGACTAGCTGGTAGGGAAGAGTCAGTCCATCAGTGTGCTCTTGGAGAATGAATTTTCCCCCATGTATCTAACATAACACTTTACTTTTGGGTCTTCATGGTGCAAGTCAGTTTGGAGTATGTCAGCCTGTTGGGTAAACAGTTATTAAAATGGGAATAAGCAGAAAAGGTAGAATTCCTAATTTGCTTCTTGAGAAAACGCAACAAAATAAGTGAAAAGGAAACTTTACCTTCTAAAATATGCATTCTCACAAGTTCAGAACGATCTGGCCGGCTCCGAATCTTGTGCTTCAAGAAATTTTCAGTCTTTAAAAGAAGAAGAAGAAGAAAGCCATGTCATTAGCTTGTTATAATTTATTGTGATATTGTCCTCAAGGTTCTCTACTTAAAGAAAGGGATCATCATTTTCCATGACTTTGAGGGTAGAAATCTGTACTAAGAGAAACTATTACTATCCGATATATGATTTAAATGCAGCGTTAAAAATCTACAATGTGATTGAATGGTATGTTGGTGTTAGAAAAGGTTTTATTGACATTTAAAACTTGGCAGATGTAACTGATCACAATGGTCTACCTAAACTACCCTCCCCGGGGGATAGACACCAGAGAAGTGGGTGAAGAGAGACATTGGTCAGTGTAAGACATGAAAAAATAATAATCATTTATAAATTATCAAGGTTCATGAGGGAAGGAGGGTGGGGGAAGGAGGGAAAAAATGAGAAGCTGATACCAAGGGCTCAAGTAAAAAGATGTTCTGAAAATGATGACAAAATGAGTTTGACATAAAGGATGGATGCATGGATTGTGATAAGAGTTGTACAAGCCCCCAATAAAATGATAAAACACTTGGCAAATGCATCTAATAATTTTGCAAATGGTTTTTAGGTAGATAAAATCATTAAAATATACACCTTCAGGTCAAGTCAAAACCCACTTAGATTGCATGAGCCCCCAATTAAAGGATTTAAAAAAAAACACCCACTTCGATAGTAAGAAATTTTCTAAAGCTCCCAATGTACTTCCTCACATTCTTGACCACATCTGCTTCATCAGAACTATACTCAGTTCCAAACACATAACTTTAAGATGTGTTTTACATTCTATTAATGGCAACTGAGGAAAAATCGTGGGCTCTTTTAATAAGGAATTTTGGGGATACCCTATTTCCATCATGCAAATTTCCCCAGAAACAAATAAAACAAAGAGAAAGTGAATGCATGGCATGATGATAATTTAAAGGGCACAAACACCATTTGATGTACAGCAACGATGGAAGTTATCACAGCTGCACATTAAATTATGTTTATAAAGAATCAAGCAGGGGGGAAAACAGAATCAAGCAGAGTCCAAGGTAGCAACCTTCTTTTCTTTATTTAGTCTTTGGTCCAATGAACAGGTAAACTAAGCCCAGCAAGGGAACCACCTCAAGATCTGTTGATAGGTAATTACTTGGACTGTCTGTACAGGCAGAATTACCCCTTAAAACCTCTCCTCAAACTGCCTCTGCCCTGACAGGCGATGAAATTGACTTGTCTTCTACCTACAAAGCTAGTTGCTGGTTTTAAAGAACAAAATTAGAATGGCATATTTCCTACAAATCTTCCAGATAAAACTACCCCAGACTACTATTCTACTCACCGTATTTCC
Organism: Nesogale talazaci; assembly: GCA_004026705.1. NCBI lineage: Eukaryota > Metazoa > Chordata > Mammalia > Afrosoricida > Tenrecidae > Nesogale > Nesogale talazaci. The sequence continues at coordinate 47,246 of PVJH01015864.1, forward strand.
CAAGAGTATATTCCGCTGCACTGTTTAGGCCAAGACTGCTACTTATGTACAACTACTTTAGAATAAAAGAGGAAAGTAAAGAAGTAGAGTATTTTAAGCTGAAATTTCTTACTCTGGCTCGTTCCAAGCTTTTTATCTGTTCATGGAATGCCGCCGGACTCTTCAAAGCTGTGAGAAGGAAAATAAGAATGTTTCCACAAGGCTTACTTCAGTCAAATGGCACAGTTTATTATGCTGATGTTTCCTTTCAACTTTATTAGCCTATACCTACTGTTCCTTTGGAAATCTGTAAATTCTGGAACCTACAATGTTATAGAATGAAAATGATGTCTCTCACAAATAAAATAAGTACAACTGAAAAATAGATTTGTATACATAATGAATTACAAATATGAGGTCCATCTAGTTTCAAACAATAGTTATAGAAGGTTTTCATTAATGAGAGCATTATTTGAAGATTCTTCAAAGAGTCTTTGCTTTTAATAATCACAACAGTTCCTGGAAAGGGTTCTGGTGTCCTCAAAGTGATTTAACATTAACATACATACTGCACTGCACATCCCACAGCTCTGAGCTACCAGTTACAGGGAATATACAATGTGTTTAGCCCAGAGCACTTAACAGACGACCATGGCTATATTGCTGTATATCTTTACAACGAACGTGTAAGATAGCTATTAGCCACTCCCTGACACCAATACACACACACACACACACACACAGACAAAAAACACAATGGGCTGTCAATGAGCTGGTCCTGTCTCACAGAATCACCGTGTATTTCAGAGTAGAACTGTGCTCCACAGGGTTTTCAGAAACAGTTGCCAGGTCTTTCTTCCAATGGGACTCTGGGTGGGCAGGAACTGGTGACCCTTCAGCTAGCACACCAGTCGAAAGACTCAGAGAAGTTTAATAAGTTCTTTAGGTTATATAACTAGAGGGTGGTTGAAGTTAGAATTAAAACTAGAATTCTGAATTTGAAAGCCTTCTGCTTTTGTACTATACCCCACTATGCAACTCACTCTGAAAACACAAGAGATTCTATAGTACGTTAACTGCTAACCCACTAAATATTTCAGAATCCCAGAGGGGTGTTCATCAAAACATCAACTAGTTTAACGTTTCTACTGATTATAAGAAGGTTTATGTGTGTTCACATTGCCTGATGACACACTGCACTTGCCACCATGGCCAGTGCGGTGGCCTGGATGGGACACAGACCTAGGCTTCCTGGGGATGTCACCTAAAGGATGTAACCTAATCAGCCCCTGGTCACATGATTCTCAGCTCTGGTGCTTCAGCCCTGCAAGTCCAGCCCAGAAAGGTTGCCCTTAGGACTGGCTACCAATGCCGACTGGAACTGGCTGGGAGTGGTGTCTTAAACATCACAATTTGATCCTCTTTAACTGGTCCATAGCTAAGAATGTGTTGGCAGAGAGACTTGGAAGACTATCAAAGCAACTTTTGACTCTACCAAAATGTTAGGTTTAAATATGCAGTTATTCAATTAATAACCCAGAAAAAAGTCACTGGGAAAAAGATCTGTAGACCAAAGTCATTCCTTATTATAAACCCTGAAAAGGTAGTAGTGTGGGAAGCATACATTCATTGTTATTTTTTCTTAATACATTAAGGTATTTCTTAGAGAAGTTCAATTTTAGATAAAATTTGAACAAATTATTCAAACAGCTTATATAAGCATTCTTTCCTTCTAAAATATCAAACCAAATCTAAGCCACTAAAAGGTGAAATACGCAACTTGAACAATATTCTAAAATAATCAACTTGCAGACATTATTCACAGGAAGGGATCTAAGGGTCACTGGGAAGTACCTGCACTAGGCCAAAGAAGGTCATTAACTATAGATAAACTGTGTATACTTCCTGTCATGGAAGCAAACAGAATCACACAGTAGAATTGTACTATAGCACCAACCACTACTGATCTGTCCGTCTGATCTACTTAGCTGAAAGCTAAGTTCCCAGTACTTCAAATACTAGCAGGACTACCGGACTAAGACAGGTAGAAAGGGAAAGCGTGGCAACCTACTTCTGAAAAATACTGCCCAGTGAAAAGCTTCTGAATAAGAGTGGAACTTTATCGGATGCAGTGTCAGGAGGTGAGTTTCTAAGGTTAGACAGCACTTAAACTAAGAATGAGAAAGAATTGCTCCTCAAAGTACATTTGGTCTTGATATGATGTGGATGAAGTAAATTGGGATCTCTACTTGCTGATGAGGAGAAACAGTTACAAACATCCATTTTTAATTAGAACATGGAATGTATACAGTACAAATCTAGGAAAATTGGAAGTCATTCAAAATGAAACAGAACACATACAGATCAATATGCTAGACCTTAAGGAGATAAAACATACTGGTATCAGTCATTTTAAATCCATTAAAGTCCATATAATCTACTCTGCAGGGAATGACAAATTGTTGAGAAATGGTCATGGATTCATCGTTAAAAAAACATTTTAGGATCTATTTGGAAGTACAATGCTATCAGTGGCAGGATAATATCCATTTACCTACAAGGAAAACAAGCTAATACAACTATTGGGAAAATTTATGTCTCTATCACTAACGACAAAAATGAAGACATTGAAGATGTCCAATTTCTAAAGTCAGAAAGAGATCAGACATGCAATCAAGTTCCAATCATAATTACTGGTGATTGTAATGTGAAAGTTATCAACAAAAAAGAGAGATCAGTAGCTGAAAAAGATGGTTTGGGGGGGGGGGGCATCACTGCTCTCCGGTGGCGGGAGTAGGAGGCCCAGCCCCACTGCTGGAGTTGAACCTCCGTCCCAGTGGGCCGCAGTCCCGCACACAACCACTACGCCACCGGGGCTCAGCCCTGAAAAAGATGGTTTGGTGGTAGAAAAAAAGCCAGAGATTACATGATAGAATTATGTAAGACCAATGACTTACTCATTGTAGACACCGTTTTTCCATAAACGGTGACTATTCTTATGGACCCAACTGGAAATAAAACACAGGAATCAAATAGACTACACTTGTGGAAGGAGACGATGTGGAGAAGCTAAATATCATCAATCAGAACACAAATTGGGGCTAACTGCATCAATTGCTCATATGCAAGCTTAAATTAAAGAAGAAAAAAATGATGACCCTGAATATATCCCACCGGAACATAATAACCTGGTCTGATAAAGAAAGACTAAGGCTGCATGAATTGTGGAGTGACATCATACACGAAGCCAGATTATTATAAGAGTAAGTAAAAAAAGAAAACACCAAAATGGATGTCAAATGAGACTCTGAAATTTACTCTTTAATGTAGTGTTGCTAAAGTAAATGGAAAAAATGACAGAGGAAGAGAGCTAAATGAAAGATTTGTTTTCCTTTTCTGCTCTTTTGGTGTCAAACAGTGGATTAAATTAGTGGTCTCAAAAAAGGTGTGTCTACCTCATCTGACCAAAAGATCTCAAAGAGTGGCTCAAGAAGACCAAGTGTATGAAATGAGGAGAGACCTTCAGTTAGAAAGCCAAAAGGGAAAAACACATGCCACAGTTCTCATATTGAGAGCACTGAAGAATTTTAGTTATCAAGTTGTAATATTGAAGGGTTCTATTTGTAAAATGTTGACCAAATGCAAGAAAGTATCCCACCCCAAAACAGAAGGAAATACACAGAATCACTGTATCAAAACATAATTGGTTGGTGTTCAACTATTTTAGGAGCTACCAGATGATTAAGAACTGACTGTATTGACGGAAGAAGTCCAGGATGTACTGAAGACATGGGCAAAAAAGAAGGCTCCAGGAATTGATGGAACACTAGTGAGATGTTTCAACAAATAGATACAGAGATGGAAAAGCAGATTTGGAAGACAGCTAGTTACTTGGCCAAGTGACTGGAAGAGATCCCCACTTGTGCCCACTCCAAAGAGAGGTGATCCAATAGAATGCAGATATTATTGAACACTAGCTTTAATGACAACATAAGTAAAATTTTGTCCAAGATAATTCTAAAAGTTTGCAACATTACGTTGATAAGAGTAACTTCTAGAATTTCAAGCTGGATTTCAAAGAGGATGTGAAATGAGGGATATACATTTGGGTCTTGGCTAAAGGCAGAACATATAAGAAAGATACTTACTTGAGGTTTACTGACAATGTATTTCATGTGTATACCATAACACGTTATGGATAACACTGTGAAGACAGGATTCTATAATACTTAATTGTGCTCCTGTAAAACCCATTTATAGATCAAGACGCAGTAATTCAAACAGAGCAAATGGATCTTGTCTCATCGAAAATCAGAAAAAATGTGTGTCAGGGTTGTAGTCCTTGATTATACTTATGCAATCTGAAAACTCAGCAAATATTCCATATCATCAGGACTGGAGGAAGCCTCATTAATAACCTGCGATACAACCTTGCTTGCTAAAAGTGAAGAAGACCTGAAGCACTTACTATTGAAGGTCAAAGCTGTCAGTCTCCAGAGTGAATTACATAAAGAAAACAGCAATCTTCACAAGTTGATGAATAAACTACATCACTGAATGTGGAGAAATGATTAAGGCTATCAAGGATTCCAGTTTTCTTGTATCCAACACCCACGGAATGAGCAGCCAAGGAATCGAATGATGAACTACAATGAGCAAATCTGCTGCAATCAGGATCTCTTTAAAGTGGTAAAAAGCAAAGATGTCACTTTAATGACTAAGGTACACCTGACCTGAGCCAGGCTAGTTTAAGCCACTTCATATGCATGGGAAAGCGAAAACTATCTTGAAAGATAGATGAAGAAGGATGCCTTTGGGTTATGGCGTTGGTGAAGCATATGGAATATACTGTGGATTGCCAGACTAGAACAAAGTTGCCTTGAAGAAGTATAGCTTCGCAGCTTTGAGATGTTGTCTTGTGTACTCTAGTCAAGTACTCAGGAGTGACCAGC
>PVJH01015865.1:0-52132 GCA_004026705.1 Nesogale talazaci
GCAGAACTCTCATCCTTTCCCCCGCTGTTCTGCATCCTTGTAGAGCGGAGGTGTGTATCAGTGTCATGCTCTCGGTGCGCCCACAGGACGGTCCCCTTTTATGCCTTCATCGGCAGGAGCGGCTGGGAGAGTTGGTATGGTGTTATCGCATACTGTTTTAAGCAGCGCCTCTTTTCTTAGTGTCTGTGCCCCTTCTTTGGGAGTATGTCACCCTAATTTCTCGGTATACCCTGATGCATCAATACATGGCTCTTCCATGGGGTAGGCTAGACTCACCCAGGACCACTGGGTCCTACACCAGTCAATCTCTCCTCAAGGGGTGCTATATGTACTCCATGGTTCTCACCCATTGAAGTAAAACTCAGTCGTTCTCTCCCAGCTAATAATATAGCACTTGCTCCTTTATCCCAAAAGGCGACGAGTCATTCTATGTCCTGTCTCATGCTGGCGTAATTTTGTCTACTGTTTTCAGACACTTTTGCTAACTTTTCCTCTTGGCTGGTTGTGTTTCCCCATCGGTCAGGGCTTTCCTTTACCTTTGGGACCGTGTCGGGGTTGCTTTCCTTAGTTTCCATGGGGGCAGACTCTCTGACGGGATGGCTTTTTCCCAAGCGTAGCTTCTGCAAACGCTGGGTGTCAAGGCATTTTCTTTTGTTAAGTGATTGGTCACAGGCCTGTCATAATATAGAAGGGCCTCTTTAGGCTTGGTCCTCTCTGGCAAACTTTACATTCCTAAGGGTTCTTTAGTGTACCTGTAAGTTCCTAGGTTTATCAACCCTTTTGTCCTGTAGGGCTTGTTTCACCTCACCCCAGGGCTGCCCAAAGACAGATCTTGCGGTTTCTCCTTCTTAAAAATGATAAACGTGGTGGTCAAAGTCTTGAATCCACAACCACTTCTGTAATTTCCTCAAGTAATAAGATAAGGAGGTTAGGTTGTTTTGTTTCTATGATCAGCCTGATCATGGAATAGTAATAATGGATTTTCCCTTCTATTTTACACGCCATTAGCCGGGTCCACACTCACAGGCATGCAAGACTGTCCTTATCACCCCACCCCTCTCAGGGAAAGGCAGTTATTTCCAGCTCCTCTTAGTACTAGGGCAGAGGTATAAGCTCCCTCTTCAGCGCCCCTTTCGGGGACCCTATGTTCTCATGTGAGCTTGCTGGTCCTCTGTGGCTGGGTGGCCTCTGCTCCGCTTGGGTGTCACTCTCTGGGTTGGACTCAGTCGTCTTATGACTGGGGTAGAACCACCAGCGACCTTTCAGTCCCAGAGGCCCCTCCCTCAGAGGGTCATGTCTCCTGAGTCTCGGCCTGGTGAGACTTGGTCACTTGGTTCGATTACAATTCTGACTATGCCAGTATGTCACTAGGGGCACGATCAAGAATCACTTAATGTTCTTTGACCTTTTCAGATGCTCGGTTTGTTCACTGCAAATGCACATCAAACAACCTGATCATCCTAAGTTGACTTAAGCTATTAAGTATAAGAATACCAGGGCAAATATAAGAATAGTATCAGGGCAGTACACGACACACATGTTTATTTCCGCATCATAGTCCCAATAAACGTTGCCTTCAGCAGTGTGTTCACCGCGGGGGAGAGCTAGAGAGAGCAGGAGTCGATATCTCTTTGGTTCCTAGTTCTCAGAAAAGTCACTGTCTCTACCTGGGACTATAGACAGTTCAACTGGCTGTTTGACTTCATTCTGGAAATTCTGCGGTGTTCGCCCAAGTCTTATTGGGGTTCCCCACACTTTCTGGGGGTGGCTCTTTCATCCATCTGCTTGTTCTAGACAGTGTCTCAACATTCCGGCTGGACCTTATAGTGTTTTTATTTCTCTTTAAAAATGGAGTTTCCTGTGCTCATCACTCACCATTTTGCAAGGCAGTCCCACATCTTCCAGGTAGTTCTTTGATGTTCTCATCACATCTGTTGTCTGCGTGATTGCCTGAGAGGCTGCTAATGGCTTGGCTTCATTGGTCTGCTGGTCATTTTCAAATAGCCTCTTCCAGAAACTCACTTGCCACATATCTAACCTAGCAGTTAGTACCCATCTCCCACCTGGATCCCCTAGGCCAGACTGTCTATAGAAGCAGAGCGGTGACATTCATATAGGAATGTAACAAAAAGTAGTCTTCTATCAAGGTGGCATCCATGTCCAGCCCAACTCAAGTCCATGAGCCTGCGGCCAGCCTGAGCCCTCTACAGACTCACAGAGCTGTGGGCTGATGACGCAGAGAGGGGGCTGGGGAAACAGGGAGACTACAGGCTTGTGTAGACCCAAGGTCGGTGGGAACATGGCAGCTCTCCAGGTCCATGGCCCACATGAGGTTGCCCCTGGGGACAGACACAGTCTCTCTCAGAGAAGTCCCAGCAAGAAGGAAGGCGATGAGCCAGGAAAAGTAGGGAGATGTTCCTCACTGTTTTCTTTTCTTTTTTTTTTTTTTACAGGAAGCATCATAAGGCGGTGACATGATGCGTAGGCTGGAGTCCACTCTTAAACTTCATGCAGGTGTCCAGTGGATAAGGGGTCATCTGCGGCAGTTGGATTTTATGACAACTTGACCTTGTGGAAGCTGTAGGGATGGAGTCCAACCTATTGATCAGGTAGAAGCTGGGGGTGTGGCTTTTTAGTAGGAAAGACAGGACCTCTCTTCCTCTCTCTGCTGCTCTGCCCGCCCTGCCTGCTGCAGCCCTGTGTCTGCCTGCAGGGGTGGCCCCATGTGGGCATCTGACTCTGGGAGTCAACCTGGGTGCTGCTGACATCTTCTTATGTTTCTGCTGACCTTGGGTCCACATGACTCTGCACCCAAAGAGAGGTGCCCAGGCCAGTCCAGTGGGATATGGGGAAAAAATACTACATTCCCCTATTAATAGGCATTCCCCAAACCAAACTCACTGCTGTTGAGTTGAGACCATGTGTCAGTTACACAATCTGCTATCGACTTGGGACTATGAAGAGTGAGGGGGTGGAGTTGAAGCTGTCAATCAGGTTGCAGCTTGATGACCTCACCCGGAGGTGGCCTGGAGATAAATAGCTTATTGGAGGTGGGATTCCTTCTCCCTCCTTGACATTCCTGTACGACAAACCACATGGAGGCACACTGATGGAGCCAGAGCCCTGGAACTGGAGGAATCACGTGGAGACCCACGCCAGTGCTGAGATGCTTCCACCACCACTGGATCCACAAGACTTCCCACCCACTGGCCTGTGCTCTTCCAGCATTTGGTTTCATTGCAGGTGTTGCATGAGTCTGAAGAGGAATTTATAGACTGGTATTGAACATATGGGTTAATATCAGACTTATTGACTTGATCTGGACTGGGCTGGGATGTTATCTCAAAAGACAATTGCTTTTGTATATAAAGCTCTTTCTTATACGCATATGAGTGTCTACGAGCTTGTTTCTCTAGTCAACCCAGACTAACACAGGCCAACTCCCCGTGACCCTACAAGACAGGGTAGAATTGCCCCTGTGAGTTGCTCTTTTGGGGAGCAGCTCTTTTGGGGAGCAGAGAGCTCCGTCTTAATGCATCTCGCTTCACTTTTCTATGTCGTTGACCTTCAGCTGCGTGGGTCTGAAGGGGACACTGGCTATCATCGGTGGTTCTTTGGTGGTTCAAACCCACAGGGCTCTGTGGGAAAAAGATGGGGCAGTCTGATGCTGTAAAGATCCACAGCCTTGGAGACCATGCAGGGCAGTTCTATTCTGTCCTTGAGGGTCACTCTGAGTGGGAATCAACGGACTGCAGTGAGTATGTGAGTCTGCAGTCCTGAGAGAAGCAAAGAATGAGATTTCTATCCAGGAATGGTTCACACAGTTGTTGAAGTGGGTGCAAATGCGGCCTGATTCAAGTCTGTAGGTCAGATGTCAGCTGGAGGCATCTCCAGACTTGTGTCGCTGCAGATGCTGATGAATAGGAGCAGGAAGACCCCAGGCTGGTGGGCACTGAGTGGAACGACCTGAGGTTGGTGGACTGAATCCAAGGGCTGCAGTGCACCGATGGATCCTGGGAATGGCAGACGCTGCAACAGGAGATCCACGAGCCAGACCCAGCAGGAAGCAAAGGGGCGAGAGAGAGTTCCCTTATGTTTGTGGCCACACCCTCAGGGAGGCGTCATCGTCTGCCACCTGATGGGTAGGTTGGGCTCCACCCCTACCTTCATCCTTGCATGTCAAGCTGACATACAATCCAACCACCAGAATGAGGTCATTAGGAACAAGTGTGAAAAATACAAATTGCCGATATATAAGGGGAGATTGAATAGTTGAGTAGTAGCATACATATCCTTCAAAAACACCACCTTCTTTATGAAACAAACAAACAAACACTATAGGGAAAACACTAGACTTAGATGGATTCATTGGGATTTTACCATGGAATTCCAGTGGGGCATCTCTGGACACTTCTTAGACACATCACTTCAAACGAAGGTGAGAACGGTGTCCACACTGACTCATGGGTCCATTCAAACCCCGATGTAAAAGCCTGATAAAGATATCATTAGAAAAGAACCTCACGAATGCGTACGTATTCAAGAAGACCTGCCTCCTCAAAGTGGAGTCAACTTTAACGACATGACTAAACCATTCAAGCCTCGAGTTACAATACTGACGGATTCTGTGGGAAAAGTGTTGAATGATGCAGGGAACATCAGAAAAGATGGAAGGAACACAACAGAGTCCCTGTGCCAAGAAGAATCAGTCAATATCCAACTATTTTCGGGGTAGGATCAATAAACACAGGAGGGTGGTATTGGACGGCGACTTGCAGGCTGCACAGAAGGCCTTGGTGAAGAGTGAGTCTCTGGGCATTCAGATGCTTCAGCCAAGGGACACAATACTGGAATCACGGATGCCTCTCTGCCAAGAAATTTTCAGGAGCACCCAGTAGTTCACAGTGAGGGCATCGGGATTGGAGGGAGGCTTATTAACAATTTGTGATATTCAGATGACACAGGTTTGCTGCTGAAAGTGAAGAGAACTCGAAGCCCTTGTTGACGAAGATCAAGGAGTGCCGCCTGCGGTGTGGATCTTGACTCCACGTCAGGGAGACCTCACACCTAGACCCATAGGTCATGATAAACGCAGGAAAGATGGGGGTTGTCCAGGATTTTGTCTTGCCTGGATCCACCATCGGTGCTCATGGACACAGTCACGTGGGCCAATCTGCTGCTCAGGATCACTTTAACGTGCTGGAGAGCAGCGAGTTTACAGTGAAGATGGAGGGGGGCCTGACCCAAGCCGGGGCGTTGCCCACGGCTCCCAATGTGCATGAATGTTGGACACGGAATAAGGAAGACAAACGAAGAACTGATGCCTTTGGACTGTGGAATTGGAAAGAATATCGAAAGTTCCACGGCTGTCACCGATACACCCGGCTTGGAAGAAGGACATCCAGAATGCCTCTGGATGTCGATACTTCGGCTTACCTCCCTTGGACATCGTTTCTGGAGGGACCTGGCTCTGGAGAAGGACATCATGCTTGGCCAAGCCGCAGGGCACCAGGCAAAATGAAGGCCCTTGACGAGATGGATGGACACCGTGGCTGCAGGAGCAGGCTCACACCTGAGAACAATCGTGAGCCTGACGTAGGAGCGGGCGGGGTGCAGTGGGTTGACCTTGGGTGGCTGTGAGTTGGAGCTGACGGGGCGGCCCCCAGGAGCTGTGCTGTTGTGTGCAGACCACAACTACAGTTCCACCCTGACAGGAAAGGGGGAGGGGCACATACCACCAGCCAACCTAGGGAGAGGACGGGTGACAACAGAGAGCACGCGACTCATGGTTTTAGGTGATCGCTTTGGAGAGGACCGCATCTGGCAGGGCACGTACTCCTTCTTGACGTCCCCTGGGATGAAATGGCAATGTGGCACAGTCTGGGGTTCAGCCTAGTTGGCACTCCTCTTGGAGAAGATCTTTCTCCACACTTGCCGCTGGGCAGGTGGCACGGGGACCTCAGGGGACGTCAGGGCATCAAGGCCATGAGATGACCATCACAATTGTCTTGTCCCACGGGGGCTGGTGGGGCAGAGCCACGTCCACTCCTTTGATCTTCCTTCCCCAGGGATCCTTGCTGCAGATGTGTGTGTGCCCTTGGCTCTGTGGGCAGCGGGAGCAGAGTTGGGGCAGTCGGGCTTCCCGAGGGTTGTGCAGTCTGTGTCTACGAGGAGCTGCCCTCGGAGACCTTGGGGGTGGGCTGGTGTCGCTTCAGCTGCCAACAGTTTCCAGGCACCAGGCTACCCAGCGAGGCGCCCTGAGTGTGAGATCAGGGCGTGAGCCCAGCCAGCTGGAGACAACTCTGTATTTCCGGCCCAACGTCGTCCTTCCCAACCCCTCCATCCAGGCCCCCCGGAACAGAAACGTCACACAGCTGCTTCGGGGTTTCGTCATTGTCCTGGCAAGGGGGTTGGAGGAGGTTTTCTTCGGCTGTGGCTTCTTGAAAACAGCCGTGTCCTTGATTAGCTAGGTTTTGAACGGCGCCCACATCTCGCCACACTGTACAATACGCCGGGGACGCTTCCTCCAGGGGACCACTGGGCATTTTTCTGCACGCCCGCAGCACAGCCACGATCAAGGACTCTGTGAAAGAGGCCGTAGCTCTGCCAGGCTTTCTTCTCGGCTGTTAGGGCTCTCAAGGGCGCAGGCCAAGATAAAGCCTTCTCCGCCAGCATCCATTCTATTTTAGGAACATAATAGAAAAATAGCTTGCCACTGACTCACTCTCATCCTGGGAGCAAGCGGAATTCTTTCAATCCCCAGCTCCAGACAAAGGGGGGCTTTTAGCATTTGCTGCGAACAGATGATAGCATCCGGCCCTTGGGTCTGAGCGGAACAAAGATTCCGCGATTTCTGTCTAAGGGACCCTGATTATTAGGGACCCGAGGCAATCACAAGGCAGGAAGTAGCCCTGGGCAGATTGCCTTTTTGAAAACAGTTTTATTGGCATATGATTCATATGCCATACCATTTAATCACTCAGTCATAATAAGAAGAGTTGTGCAATCCTCACCACAATTGATTCCAGAACATTCTCTTCCATCTTGGGCTCACTGTGGTTAGCGCCCCTTCTCCTCCCCTCCCCATATCATTGTGAATCCAGTTACTGTCTCTATGGACTTACCTATCCTGGACTTCATGGACAGGAAGTCACACGAAACACCCATAAGAGACAAACAAAAAATACCAGCAGCAAGAGCAAAGCAGACAGAGGCACAACTCTGGGGAAAGGAAATGAGAAAACATGAAAAGCAGAAGCAATTTTACAACCGGGTCAGCAGGGAGATCAAAGGAAAAGATGTTGCATTTTAACCTAACCACATGGGCCTCAAGGACTTGCAATGCTCTCTGTCTGATAGCACGGTGAGTCACAGCCCCTGGATTATGATAGATCCATTTCATCCGTATGTGGGCGCTCCATGGGGATTTTGGACTTCTACTGGGGATGTTGTGGTCATGGAGCAGACTGCGGGCTGCATGGTCGGCAGTTTGAAACCACCAGGGGCTCCTCAGGAGAAAGGGATTTCTACTCCCATAAGCAGTTCAGGAGGGTGCCTAGGCACCAGCATCGACTCCGGGGCAGTGAGTATGGTTTCTGGCACTGTCATGCATACATCTGCCAATCAGGTGTTCGCAACGGGAGTTCTGATACAGGTCCCTCTGTGGGGTTTGGATTTTACTGTGTACAGGCCTTGGGTCACACAGGCTGGTGTGCCTTTTCCATGTGGACGCAGTTGATGCCTTAATTAGTTAGGTGGCTGCTTATTTGTGACAAACCTTTCAGGTCCCAGAAACGATGCTTTCCAATAGCCGGGCACCATCTAAGTTCTTCGCCACACTTTGCTGCAGCACCGTCTCTTCAGGGGTCTCTTTATGGGGGCCAGCATCGAGGAGGGCCACGTCATATGAGCTAATTGACTTAGATTGGAGGTAGATGTAAGTGTGAGCTCCAAACCTCTTCCCACATCTATAGTGTATTTGAGGGGATGCCCCCAAATGGAATCTCTCCCAAAGTTATTGTGTGGACGAGAGAAACAGATTCATAAACACGCATATGGATGTAAGGGAGAGGTTTCTATACAAGAGGAATAGAACATTGAGAAAGCATCCCAACCTAGTCCAGTCCAAGGTCCTAAGTCTGATATTAGCCCATATGTCCGATACCAGTCTATAAAATCTCCTTCCGACTCACGGAGCACGTGCAATGACACCAGGGCAATCACAGGCCAGTGGATGCAGTCTTGTGTATCCAGTGGCAGTAGGAGCATCCTGGGGCTTCCAGGGATCTCCCCATGGCTCCTTGTTTCCACAGCTCAGGGTCCATCAGCAGTGTCCATTGGAAGTAGAAGCATCTCAGCACTGATAAGGGACTCCCTGTGGTCTCTTATACATCTCAGTACTGGCAGGAGTCTCCACGTGGCTTCTCTCAGGGTTTGGTTCCATCAGGGTAAGTGTGTTAGTCTGGGTAGACTAGAGAAACAAATTCATAGGCACGCATATGGATAGAAGCGAAAGGTTTATATCCAAGAGGAATGGAGCATTGAGAAAGCACCCCAACCTAGTCCAGTTCAAAGTCATAAGTCTGATATTAATTAGCCCATATGTCTGATACTTGTCTAAAAAATCTCCTTCCAACTCACAAAGTCACAGGCCAGCGGGTACAGAGTCCCAACAATGGCAGGGGTCCCCTTATGGCTTCTCGTTTCCAGGGTTCAGGGTCCATCAGTAGTATCCATTGGTGATAGACATCTCAGCACTGGCAGGGGTCTCCATGTGGCTTTTCCAGCTTCAGAGGTCTGGTTCCATCAGGGTAAGGCGGTGTGGCTTCTCCTCTTGTCTTGTCCGTGGTTCATCTTCTCAGAGACCGACTTCCAGAGACTGAGGGTCAAGTCTCTCTTCTTCAATTGGGAAATACCATGAGACTTCCCAGGATTCTCAGGAGAAAACCATGCCCACACAGAGGTCTTATTGGCTTTCTCCAGATTGACCGGCTAGAATCCACCCCTACACTCCCAGTGCAGATACTGACACAGACCGGTGACTGCCACAACTATGTATTTAAACTTTCTTTTACAAACCAACCTTACAACCTTTAAGGTCTCTCTATGACACCGAATACATGTGTCAAATCGGTGATTCCATTCTTGGAAGCATTGTTCAGACTCACCTGTTTGGATGGCTGACAGTTCCTCCCTTGTTTTATTCTTCACCTCTGCTGTGCCATCAAATCACTGTCCTTTCAGGTTCCTCTGCATTTGCTCAGACAGACAGAAGTCACACGGAGCAAGTCAAGTGACTAAAGGTACATGGGGTAACAGAGGTATGCTTTTTTTTTTTTTTTTTTTTTTTGCCAAAAACTGGCTGTGTGAGCAAATACATTTGCCAGGCTGGCAAAACCAGTCTCCAATTTGCCACAAATCTTTTCAGAACCTCTAAATAAAAAGCTAGGTTAACAGTCTGTTCTCCAAACATGACATTTTCATCCATCTGGCAAGTTGACAGAGGTCCAGTGCAAGGTTTGGCATCAATCAACATTTCACCACTTTTGAAACAAGAAAATCATTCACACACTTGAGTCGTCCCCACAGTGCTGTCCTGGTAGGCTGTGTTCAACATCACAGTAGTTTCTGCGGCATTTTCCTAGAGCAGGAAACAAATTTCACAGCCGCACACACTGTCCTCTTAAATGGGCCATGGCGGAAAATGAGGTTCGGGAGAACCTGCTTTCACGAAAAAAATTCACTGTGACCCAAGAGGACCTTCTCAGGCGGATGCAGACCTGATCAATGCTACCTGGTGGGAAAATGTGTTCAGTGGACGCTCAACTCTGCCCAGCGCAATTCCAGATTTGGGGGTAGCCCTTGGGACCTGTCTCTGGTTCACTTTAGAGGTGCAGTAGTTACATAATTTCATGTCAGCTTGAAAAATGTATAAAAGTGGAAGGGCGGTATCCAATCTGTCCATCAGGTCACTCCTTGTGGGAGTGACACCCCAGCCTGTGGGTACCTCCTCTCATCAGGAGGGCCCTGGAACCTCCCCCTCTCTCTCTGCCTTCACCTTCCTGCTACCGGACCCTGGTAGTTGCCACGGCACTGCCATTGGACCCACGGGACCCTGCACCCACCGGCTTGTGACCTTCCTGCATTCTGCGTCATTACATGTGGCTGCGTGTGTCTGCAGAGGGACTCGTGGGCTTGAGTTGGACTGGGTTGGGATGTTTCATTGATATATGATGACTTTTTTGATATGAAACTCTTTATTCCACATCTATGAGTGTCACTGGATTTGTTTCTCTGGTCAACCCAGCCTAACAGAAGAGACATCATTATCACTGTAGGACAGGCCTGGGCAGACCCTTAGAAGTGTGGGCTGGACCAGAGGCTAACACGGTAAGACACAGTCTGTCCTGCTGGGTCTCAAGGTGCCCTGAGGACTGGGAGGGGGCGGGGGAGCATGTCTACCACCCAGGTAGTTCAAGAGTTACTTTAAGGATTGAACTGTGCCCTCCCCAAACCCAGTGGGTGTTGGGGTCCTAAACCCTCCCCCCGTGGTTGTCAGCCCAGTGGGGAGCAGAGCATTTTTTTTTGTCTTGGTCAGGAGGTGGTTCTCACTCATCATGACCCGCCCGTGTGGGTGTCTGAGACCGTCTGAGACCATCCATCTTTGCAGGAGTAGAAAGTCTGTCCTTCTTCTGTGGAGTGGCGGGGGTTCCGAACTGCTGTTCTTGTGGCTAGCAGTGCCACTCATCACCCACTCTGCCACTGGGCTGGTGAGTCTGGAAACCCCCTCTGCCGAGTCCTAGATAAAGCAGAGGGTGAGGGTAGGGCAGAGAGTGAGCACATGTCGGGCATCTAAGATGATGGGGTTCTTCAAGACGCCGAGCTACCTGTGTCACAGAAGCAGAGCCCCTCAGGGCCAGCTGGCACCCTGAATTTGGTCTCCCACCTCCAAAGGGACAAGGAAATAAATGGCTGCCCTTTCCAAACCTCCCGTTTCTGATGTTTCTCTTCCAGCTGTAAGCAACCAGCCTGAAATCTCCACAGCTCATTGCTGTGCAGTTGATTCTGACTGAAAGCAAGCCGCTGGGACGGGGAGAGCTGCGGAAGCCAGGGTCCCGCTGAGTGTGGACAGCCCAGTTTTCTCCCCGGGGGCTGCTGGTCGGGGCTCTTTGAATCGCTGACCTCTGCGGTCAGCAGATCCACCAGCAGGACGCCTTCATCCCACTGGAACTGGCCTAAACCCCCAATACCAACTCACTGCTGTCCATGCCATTTCCACTCCGTGCAACTCACAGGACAGAGGGCTCCCAAGGCAGTGTTGGCATGCAGAATGAGAGGTATGTCTTTCTCCTGCAGAGGCCGTGTGTGTGTGTGTGGGGTGTGTGTGTGTGTGTGTGAACCATTGGACTTTTGATTAGCAGTTAAGCTGTCCACCATGGTGCCACCCTTTGTCACTCCGCACTAGGGAGCCCACTCCTAGCCCCCAAACTCACTACCATCGAGTTGATGTGGCTCACAGTGACCCCACAGGATGGGAGAACCCTCTGTCTGTCTGTTGTTGTTGTTGTGTGTGTGTGTGTATCTATGTGAAAAGTTTTGTTGCCCATAACCCACAGATCATCCAGTTAAGTATTTTAAGCATATTAAAAGGAGTTGGGCAATCATCATGACAATTTTAGGACATTTTTTTCTTTCCCATTTTCAGTATTAGTTTCCCACATCTTCCCATCCATCCCTTACCACAATCCCAAGAAGTGATTCATTTAGTTTCTGTCTGTAGATGTACTGATCCTGGATTTCATATCAAGAAACACACACACACACCACACACAAGCAAAAAACAAAAAATCCAACAATGTTAACAAAATAAAACAAAAAAACCTCAATTGAAAAGATACCAGAAAGCAATACATTCTAGAACAAATTTAAAATGGGTCACAAGGGAGCTCAGATGACGAAATGTTACATTTAAGCAACCCTATCTGCATTATTCACTCTGTCTGAAAACAGGGCTGGTCACTTCAGTGGTTAGGGGGAACTCAGCAGAGTGGAGCCTTCATCCAAGTGTCAATATCTTGCAAGTGGATTTGGACTTTCACTCTCTTTCATTACATTCTGCAAACCAGATGCTCAGAACTTAAGCTCTCACATCATTTCCTCTTCTGGTCTTAGATTTAATTACTTATAATCCTTTGGTCACATAAGCTGGTGTCCTTCCTCCCTGTGGACTGAGTTGTCACCTCACTTAAATGTCTGCGCGCTTTAAGACAAATCTTTCAGACCCCAGACATGGTTGTTTCTGATAGCCAGGCACCATCGCACTTTGCCATCACCCCCATATCCTCAGTGATCTCTGTATGAGTGTGAGCAGGGACTGTGAAGCTTCACAAGTGTGGAAATCCTCACCATCCTGCCTCTGTGTGGTGGCTTTGAATGGCTCACCTTGTAGGAGCCCAACAAGTCACCCACCAGGGCCCCTGGCTTAGGGAACTAAGATGAGCTCTGTTGAGTTGGGAACAGGAACAGGAGGAGCAAGCATTGACCTTCACAAAAGACATGATGGATCCCCTCGGACGGGAAGGGTAGCAGTGGCAAGATCAGACCGGGGTGATCTCATTCATCCTAGTAGCATCTTCGCGGACCTGAGGGTGAAGATCTTAACCTTGCTCGTCCATGTCTTCCCCAGGGGCTCTTCCCTGTCACCTTGGAAGAGGCCTTACGTGCCTGAGTCAGAGAGAGACCTCGCTGTTGAGTAAGGCTGTGGGCTGCCCAGAGGAAACTGAGATAAGACACCCCTTTGTGGGTGTTACATAATCTGGTGTCGACTCGACTCTCGTAAGAGTGGAGGGGTAGCGTTCAGTCTTCTCACCAGGTTGCAGCTTGACGACCTCATTTGGACACGCCATGGAGATGAACAGCTCCCTGGAGGCCAGACCCACCCTCTCTGCTTGGCACGCCTGTGGACAAGCCACATAGAGCTTGCTGACTGCCCACGAGCGGGGGAAGCCACGTGGAGACCCACGCCAGTGCTGAGATGTTTCCATCACCACTGGATCCACAAGACTTCCCACCCACTGGCCTGTGAGCTTCCGGCATTCGGCGTCATTGCATGGTCTGAAGAGGAACTTATAGATTGGTATTGGACTTAAGAGCTAATATTAGATTTATGGACTTGATCTGGATGGGATGCTCTTTTAATATACCATATTCTTTGACATAAAGCTCTTTCGTGAGTGAGTGTCTAGGAATTTGTTGCTCTGGTCCACCCAGACTAACAACCACTACCACACCCCCCAAAGAAGGAGAGCCCCTTTGGCTTTGGGGTGGTCAAGGTTGACATGGCTGAAGGAAGTCCTCCAAGGGACACCTGTACCTTTGAACACTCGAGAGAAAGCGGTCTGGTGCAGCAGATGTCGCCCGAGCAGTACGGAGTTGCTGTCTTGCCTGCTGCTTCCCTGGGTGTGGGTCGTGGATCCAAAGAAGATGAAATCCGTGACTACTTCCATCTTTTCTCTGCTTATCATGATGGGGCTTATCGGTCCTGGTGTGAGGTCCTTCGTAAAGTTAGATGTTAATTACATTAGAAACTCAGTCATGGAGTGGAGGTGCCATCCATTACTGAAGTCTGTTGTCTTTGCTCTTCAGCAGTCAGTGCTCCGAGTCCTCGCTTTCACCCAGTGAGGCTGTGTCATCTGCAGTTTGTTTCAGAGTCTCCCACTTTCTCGTGGCCTTCTGCCCAGTGTAGTCTCACTTCCTGGGCCATTTGCTCGGCTTACCAATGGAAGTGATATGACCAAAAGATGCAACTACGGTCCACGCCTCACCTGATTTACAGCCACACAGCACCCCCTTGTTCTGCTTCAATGACTGCCTCTTGGTCTATGTACAGGTTCTTGAGAGCATAATGAAGTATTCCGGTATACTCATGCTTCTTTGTGCAATCTATAGTTGGTTACAAATCGAATGCTGTTACACAGTCAACAAAACACGGGCAAGCCTCTTTCTGGTCTCTCTGCTTTGGACCAATTTGCCGTTTGAGGGTCCCTCAAAGGACTGCTTAGTTTGCTTTTCCGGACACACTTGCAGGAGAATATGCTGGCTGTCTCTTGAGACTAGTTAGTTGTGGGGCCCAAGGGGTGAGTGGGGAGAAGTGTCCATTCTCTACTTCTGATGGCAATGGCTTGCTCAGGACAGGCGTTTTTCTGCCTACCTGTGTCCTCTTTTGTCCCGCCCTGCTTTCTCTTGGTCTAATGGGGAGCATGTCCTGTCCTGTCCCCTCACTTCCCTTAGTGAGCAGGTGGCGGGGCTTCTGCGGGTGGCTGCTGTGCACGGCTGTGCAGGTGTGGCACGTGGTCCACTCTTAAGGCTTGGGCTGTTGCTCACCTCAAGGTGGGAAGTTTGACCTCACCAGCGGTCCTCTTTCTACTGCTGAAAACCCAGCCAGTGGGCACAGAGGCTCATCGGGGGACCCGTGAGTCAGAAGAGATCCATAGCAGAGGTCCAAGGAGCCTCCAGTGGGGCATGGGAGGAGGGAAGGGCACCGGGGGGGGGCACTTGGGGGCTTTATTTTGAGGAGGCTGGTCAGGGAACCTCAAGCGTAGGCCAAGGAGGAGGGGGCAGGTGAAGGAAAGGAGGAGTCAACAGCCCAGAGCCCAGAAGAACCTCAGACTTCTCCAACTGCAGATGGGTCTGGCCCAAAGCAGAGACCAGAAAGAGGTTTACCAGTGTCGATCCAAGAGAACCAAGCAGACCCAGCCTCCCTCTGGCTCTTCCTGGGGATGTTTCCCAGACCGGGGCGGCCGAGTGATTTTGATCAGCATGCAGCCTAGTACCTCTGGGTGACAGGAGCTGAGGAGGGGTCCTTTCCCTGTCCCTGCGCTGGGTGCTCAGTCAGAGGGTCCATGGATTGCTTGTTAGGCTCACTGGCATGTGTCCTAGGTTGTCTTCCGGAAACAGGACTGGTGGAACAGGCTCAGTAGCAGTTTGTGGAAATTCTAGGATCTCGAGTCTCTGCTCAAACCGTGGCTGCTATTCATCCCTGCTAATCTCATCTGCAGCGTGATTTAACCGGGCTCGGTGCGCCCTGCTGTTCCCGTGGGCACCATCAAGTGGGCTCTGGCTCGCAGGGACTCTGTGTACCCAGCGAGGCACTGCCTGGGCTTCCCCGTGGCAACATTGTTGCTGCGTTCCAGCTCACATCTGCAGCCATGGCGTCCATCCATTTCATCAAGTCTTCTTCATCACCGCCCTCTGCCTCACCAAACCGGCTGTCTTTCTCCAGACACTGGTCTCTCCTGATGACATGCCCGAAGGACGGAGATGAAGTCTTTTGCCATCCTTACTTTTTTGAAAAAAGTTTTATTGGCACATAGTTTACATAACATACGCGTCAATGGTTCAATCGTATCCTATCCGGGAGAATTGTCTCAATTTCAGAACATCTCACCCCCCCCCCCCCCCCCCCCCCGGTTAAATCCCTTTTAAAATAAGTAGGTGTGTGTAATCATAGTCAGTTCTACTGATCTCTCCCCGCTCCCATCCTCATTACCCAATCTCGAAATCCCCCTTCTCTTCCTATCACTGCTCCCCCGCCCCCTCCGCCTGCATCCCTATCAACCCCTGTATCAGTTATTACCACTGTGCCTCCACCTCCCTGAGGGACACAAACTGAGAAGCCCAACAGAAATAATAAAAACCAAATTAGAAATAAGGTGGTAAGAAGAAAATAATAATAATATCATAACCAAAATATGATTACTGAGTAAGAAAGAAGATCCCCATCAACATTCCAAAAGCCAGCAAAGACATTTCTGTCGTGGAATAAGTGAGAGATATTTGGACCCAGAACCAACGCAGGCTGGTCTACAGGGAAGTCATCTGGCCAAGTGTGGAGTTTAGTTCAGCATATTCAAGATTGCGATGGCCTCTGCTGGACAGGAAGGCTGTTTGAGACTCTTGCCTGTGGCTGGAGCGGATCTGCCAGCGGCTCAGTCTGACCACATGCTTGGTAGATGCATTTTTGGCTCTCATTGTCCTCCGTAGCCTTCTATACATGGGGTGTTCATAATTTTAGCCCTGATACATTTCCCTTTGTGACATTAGACTGTTTTAATGTTTTAATTGCCATCTGTGGATCACACAAGCTGGTGCACTCCTTCCAAGTGGACCACTTGGACCACTCCTTCCCTGTTTAGATGGCTGCTTGTTTGAATACAAGCCTTTCGGACCCCAGACACTCTTCTGATGGATAGCCGGGCACCATCTATGTTCTTCACCACACTGTGCTGCAGCGCGCTCACCTTCAGTGATCATGTCGTAAGTATTGGGCAGGTCCAGGTGAGCCAAACTAACTGCTCTTGTATGGGGGCTGGAGTTAAGTAGGAGCCCAGACTCCACCTGCTTGTCCACGGGGTCTTCACATCCCAGGTTTACTTGCAGGTTGCTGTAAGATGACAAGATAATATAACCCTATAATATCAACTGCATTGATAGCAGCCACACATCAATCAGCAACCAAACAATCAGAACACACACACAAACACACACCCCGAAGGAAAAAAAAATCAGAAAAAGAAAAAAACAACATCATAAAAATGCAAGCTGCAAGCAGTAAAGCAACCCCCATATAAACACAGAAGTATAGCACTGTCAATCACCTCCCTGGTGTATAGGCCGATTGCACTGCTGTCTTATCAGTTTTCCCAATGACCCAGCACTCTTGTCACTGTTGGTTTGTGGGGTTCATGCAAGGAGTTTTCCTTTGAACCACAACCCATGAGTATCAGTCCCACACAGTTCAATTGGGCCTGCCCCAACAAAACCAGAAGGAGACGTGCTCAGGGTGTTGTTGAAGGACTCCAGCAGAAGAAGACCTGGGGAAGCCAGTCACACCATAGTCTAAGTTAGAGGAGCAGCAGGTGGACACCAGGTGTGCTAGTCTGCGTAGACTAGAGAAACAAATCCACGGAAACTCATATGTGTATACGAGAGAGTTTCAGATAAAAGGTAAGTGCACATTAAGAAAACATCCCAACCCAGTGCTGTCCAAGCCCATAAGTCCAACATTAGCCCCTATGTCTGACACCGATCTACAAAGCCCTCCTCAAACTTGCAAAACACATGCAGTGACGCCGACTGCAGGAGGAAAGCTGAATCAGTGAGCGTGTCAGCATCTCAGTGCTGGC
The DNA here is from genome assembly GCA_004026705.1 of Nesogale talazaci. Lineage (NCBI taxonomy): Eukaryota > Metazoa > Chordata > Mammalia > Afrosoricida > Tenrecidae > Nesogale > Nesogale talazaci. The sequence goes on from PVJH01015865.1 coordinate 17,184, forward strand.
AGGGGTCTCCACACGGCTGCTCCAGCACCCAGGGCTGCAGCGGGGTAGCTTCTCCTCAGGGATGACTCACAGGAAGTGAGCCTTGCTGGCTGAAGCAGGGAACTGCCTAAGGGAGCTACACCCTGGTCCTACCATCAAAGAGCAAGAGACCTGAGAATCAGAAGGTGAGGTTCATTGAGCCATTTATCTCTCCATCCTTCAATTAATTCCATATGTGTTGGCACAATAAACCTTACCTGTCTCACCAGGTGTGTGGCCCCAGGGACCATGGACCCCTAGCTGGCTACGAGGCTTGTCGTGTGTTGGAGATAAGGCAGCATGTAGGGTCCGTTGGTCTGGGACAATTCTTTCCCAGCCGCCATATTGCAGCGTCTGGCTAATATCAGCAAGTAGGGGCCAGTGGTTTGCAGTGGCCATGTCCCCAGAGACCCACCTGGGGTGGGGGGGGGAGGTCTTGTGCCTGGATCTGGGCAGCTTGGGGGCAGGCAGGATGGACCCCAGGTTCGATAGTCCAGACCTGTAATACCAACAGGGCCGGGAGGTGGAAGCGCGCAGTAGAAACTGCTGGTGGGTTGAGTCCACTCAGGGGGACCCCTTGGACAGAGCAGAATTGGCTCGCAGGGCTGATGTGGCGGTCAGCTTTTCGAGGTAAATCACCAGGTATTACTAGGGGTGGGGGTCCTTCAACCCATCAGCCTCTCAGTTATCACCCGATGGTCTAACCATTGCTCCACCAGGGCTCCGTGTCCTCCTTGTAGGGCCGGGGTGGTGGTGCCCAGAGTCCAGACCACAAGGACTGGGACCTGAGAACCAAAGCCAGGGGCCAGGGTCTGGTTTCTGGCCAGGCAAGTCAAGTGTATCCCTGGGCTAAGACTCCAGGTCTTAGGGGGCCCTAAGCTTTAGAAAGCAGGTCTTCTGATGTAATTAATTACCAGGGCGTCAGCATGGGGGTGGGGTGAATACTACCTGTTCCTCAGCCAGGGTCTTTACTGTAGGGTCTTTGATAGTCCCAGCAATTATAAGAGTGAAGAACTATTATTTCTGCTGTACTTCAGGGAGAGCGGAGGGGCAGTGGTGAAGTATTGGTCCAAAGATCAGAACCCGGGATGGGATCCCTTGGTGCCAGTTTGTGCTCCAGATTGGATACTGAGACAGAGTCAGCGAGAGGTGGCCGGGAGACCTCAGGGACTGGAGACCCGGAGGCAGATGGCGGGGGCATTGCAGATCCAGCAGAGAACCCCCATTTCTTTCTGGAGCAGTGCCCTCCTGTGGCCTCGGAGGGAGCAGCGCTTACCTTCCTGAGCTTACGTGCCCTGCAGCTAGGAAATAGAACTAAGACAAGGGGCTTTGGCCCAGGGCAGGCACTGACCATGTACGTCCAAGGTATCAAGTCTGGACATGGGTGTGGGGACGCTTGAGTGGGTCCGGGGCCTAGGGACGTGGTGGGATGGGAAGGACTGAATTTTAAGTATCCCTGAGAAGAGTCTCTGTTCAGAGCTGACCAGTTAACTCCAACCACGAGACCCCTGGGAGCCCAGGGGGTTCCCGAGGTTTGATTCTTATGGGAACAGACAGCCTCACCTTTCTCCTTCAGAGCAGTGGATGGGTTTGAACCGCAAACCTTTCTCTACAGCTTTATCCCCTGTGCCACCAGGGCCCCCCTCAACGTTGATTGTTGCTGGGTGCCGTTGACTCCATGCTGATGCCTGGAGATCCTGCAGGACAGGGTGGGATGGCCCCAGGGGTTTTCCAAGACTGTCACTCCTTACGGGAGAGCCTCCTCTTCCTCCCTCAGAGAGGCTGGTGGACTCAAGCCGCTGCCCTTTCAGCTAGCAGTCCAGTGCTTAACCCTGGCCAGTAGGTGCCCAGTAGAAGCAGGGGGCTGCGACTAGGCTTCCATTGGTCCCCACCGAGCACAGCTCTGGAGAGTGTTTGGGCCAAAAGGCTGCCAGAGGCAGATCACAGGCTTGTCTTTCCTGTGGCCATGGAGGGTGTGAACTGCCCACCTTGTGACTAGCAGCGGCCACTCTTATTTATGTTCTATTTCTTATTTCAGTCCTCACCAGACTGGGACTGGGGCAGGCTGCCACACCGGGGGCTCTGCCTGGCTCCCCACCACCACAGGCTCCTGCTCACTGAGTGTGCCCCTCACCCCACTCACACTGCTCCTGGGCTCAGAAGCACCCCCTCCCCTGTCCTGCTCCACACAGTCAGCTGGCTTCTGGACCCATGTCAGCAGTTCCTTATTGAGACATTGTCTAGGTGTCCTTCTTCCTCTGGACCTTTGACCCTTTGTCCCTGGGCTCTCTCTCTCTTTACCTGGCCTCTGAGGGCAGCACTTGACTCTGCCCGATGGGCAGCCAGATGCCCAGTGGACAGAGGTACCTGCCTCAAGGCCCAGAGCTGAGGGCCTGTGGAATTTCCCACTGTGGTGAGTGAGGTGGGGCAAAGGCCGTGGACACACCCCACAACCCTGCTTATCTGCTAGGTCCAGGAGATAAGAGGACCCAGGAAGAAGAGACTGACAGGCAGGCAGGCATGTGCCCTGAGTGAGACATTAGGGACAGTTCAGGCCAGAGGCCCCAAGGAGAAGGGTCAGCATGTCAGGTCCATTGGGAAGATGGAGGTCCTGGCTACCCCGCAGGGAGATGTGCTTCTGTGTTAACCCTGTGTGTGCCACCAGGGACAGGGACATCATCAGTGTCTACACCAGAGACGGCTGCTATGACCCCAGAAATGTGTGTGTGTGTGTGTGTGTGTGTGTGTGTGTGTGTGTCCAGCTTCAGGGGCAAGGAACTAGGCAGGTGGGGCATGGTGAGAAGGCTAACACTGCCACTGAGTCCGTGCTGGCTTGTAGCACAAGGAAGAACTAGCCCTGTAGATCTCCCGGACAGCAGTCCTTTATAGGAGCAGAAAGCCCCGGCCCTCTCCGCTGGAACAGCTGGGGTTTCTAAAAACTTGATTTCACTGGCAGCAGCTCAGTGAGTAACCTTTTGGACAGGGGCCCATGGCTGTTTTAGGGGAGCGGAGGCTCCCCAGAATTTCACCGGAGAGATCTGAGCAGAGGATGGAGGTTCAGCTGGCAGGGACACAGCTTGGACATGAGGGAGGCCCCACTCATATCCCTGGGGTCTCTCCAGCTGTGGATGCATTCACCGCTCTGACTCAGAGTGGCCCAACGTGTCACTGTGTCACAGTCACTGCTGACTGAACGGATGTGGGGGACCCTGAGCCCATTTGTCTCGTGGAGGCCGGTTTGGGGGCCGATGGCTGTTTCACATTTCCAAGCCCGGTGTCCTTCTGCAGAGCCAATCGCTCCCGAGTCTATGAGACAGGTTTCCTGTCCTTGCCTCCTCTCAGGTGCATTCTCGCTGTACTTCCTTTCTGGCCTTCCATTGGATGATTCCAGATTCTTCAACAACAGCATCATCAAAGACATTGCGTCATCTCCCGCCTGATCTGTTATCGTCCCCCTCTACAGGCAGATGTGGACCCTGTAAAGAACCAGCGTCCGAAGCACCTGAGTCCTCACAGCGACGTCTCTGATTTTGCGTTAGTCCTGCTTGACCAGAGAAACAAATACCAGGACATCTGTGCACGTGTGTGCGTGCATGTATGAGAGAGAGAGAGAGAGAGAGAGAGAGAGAGAGAGATATTTTATATCAAAGAATAATTGCATATTCAGAAAACATCCCAGTCCAGTCCAGATCAAGTCTGTAAGTTCTGATGTTAGCCCACAGGTCCAGCGCCAGTCTGTAAATTCCTCTTCAGACACGCGTAGCACATGCAATGATGCCGAGTGCGGGAAGGCCACAGGCCAGTGGGCAGAGTCGGTGGCTCCAGTGACGGTGGCGGCATCTCAGCGCTGGTGTGGGTCTCCACGCGGCTCCTCCAGCTGCCATGCCATGTCTTCTTGTGGTTTGCCAACAGCAAGGTAAGGCAGAGAGTGTGGTCCTCTTTCCAGGAGAAAGAGAGGAAGTTCCCAGAATCTTCCTGGGGGGTGGGGGGGGGTGTTACCTTGTGACCCGATTGACAGGCTAAACCCCACCCCCTGGCTCAGGTTGACATTATGTAACCGCCATGGCTTTTCAACACCTTACTGACGTTTCCCAAGGCTACACGTGGCTTCATTTCTTGGCTTCTACAGGTGTTGACTATGGACCAGGGAGGAGCCAGCCCCGGGGCTGTGTGACGGCTCTGTTGCAAGCTCGGTCTGTGCTTGTGGGTGTGGGGGCACCTGGACACAGGTGAGCTGGCTGAGGGCACCAGTGTGAGGCTGTGGGAGGTGGCCCCTGTCCTTCCCTACAAGCAGTCTGCGTGGCTCTAAATGGCATACACTGAACTGTTTACCTAACTTGAACATGCTCAGAGCTCTGCAGAGGAAGGGCCCGGTAACCTGTGGCCTTGGACGGAGACCACAAACTGGATGCAGCAGGCACGGCCCAGGCTGCTGGGAGTTGGAAGGGAGGGACTGGCAGGGGCCGTGCCTGGGAGGGGAGACCAGCACTGGCTGCGAAGTGGAGGTGGAGGGTAGAGTCTACACAGGGGTGACTGGGAAGAAAGGCCTGGTGAGCCACTTCTTAAAACTCGGTCACTGCAGGCTCCGTGGAGCTCGGTGCAGGAGACACACACGATGCAGGTTCTGCCTGGCTGAGGGCTCTCAGCTGGCTGAGAGAAACTGAAACAGCTTCTGTCAGGCTGGGCCGGCTGCCGAGCCCATGGCCAGCGGCATGCCCAGAGACTTGGAGATCCTATCTCCAAGAGGCTGTCTGCCTGCACCAGGTGGGCCATGCAGGCCCCAGGAGAACATGAGCCTTGAGACAGTCTCTGCCCTTCTGCTGACTCCCCCCTCCTCCCCCCACCAGCCCCCTGCCACAGTCAGCAGCTGATAACATGTGGTGAACCAGGGAGAAAGATATGCCCCCTCCTCCCCTCTTACCTGGGGGTCTTACCTGGGACAGGTACCACCTGGGTTATCCCCAGGCCCAGGGGGGTCAGTGGGATTTGCAGGCGCTGTTGGAGGCAGGGCTCCTCTGACTTGTCTGGGCTCTCAGGATGGTGGGGGTCCAGAAGGGGGCCCCCCCGGGCCAAAGCTCGACCCTCAGGGTTGGGGGCAGTGCCGGAAGGACTGTGAGGGTGAGCAGGCCGGTGCCTCATTTACTGCTCTCTGGCCCAGCCCCACCCCCTGTGGCCACATGCCCTTGTCTGGACCTTGCCTCCAGCAGGGACAAAGGGCAGAGGCTTGTCCTAGCTCACCTAGTTGCCCAGGGCTGGGGCCGCTCCGCCTATCCTCTGGGTTGTTTCTGGGCAGAGGAAAGCTCTTTCCAGCCTGGGACTCAGGCCTCGTTCACCGTGCCACCCGGACCAGCCTGCCCCACACCCGGAGCAGGGACACCTTGGAAGCCACCAGCAGGCTGGGGCTGCTGGAAGTGACTGCGGGAGAATCGTGAGTCTGGTTTGATTTTTGAAGCGGGGGAGGGGAGCAGAGTGTGTGTGTGTGTGTGTGTGTGTGTGTGTGTACATTGTGTTTGTGTGTGACGTGACTCTGTATGTGTTGTGCATATATATGTCAATCTCTGTGTGTACATGTGTGTGTGATGTGTATTGGTGTGTGTTGTGTGTATGTATATGTCAATATCTGTGTGTACATGTGTGAGTATGACATGTCTCTTTGTATGTGCTGTGTGTGTACATGTCAATATCTATGTGTACATGTGTGAGTATGTGACGTGTCTCTGTAAATGTACTGTGTATTTACTGTATATGTCAATATCTGTGTGTACATGTGTGTACACATGTGAGTGTGACATGTCTCTGTGTATGTGTTGTGTATATGTAAATATATGGGGGTGAACATGTGTGTACATGCGCATCTGTGTGTGTCCGTGGGCCTGTGAGGAGTGTGAGTATGTTGCTCTGTGATATGTATGTCTTTATATGCGTACCTATGTGTCTGCACCCATGTATACACATTATTCATGGGAGTCTCTCTGTGTGGTATGTATCTCTGTATCGATGTATAGGGACGTGTTGTATATGTGTGTCTTATCTCTGTGGTCAGTGGATGTATGTACATACTGATGTGTGTCTCTCTATAGGTTGTGTCTCCCTGTGCGTGTCTCTGTGTGGGGTATGTTTCTGTGTCTGTGCGCGTGCCCGTGTGTGTGTCTTCCCAGACAGATGCATTTGATTTTTTAGTAGTCCGTGGTCCTGTCACTGTTCTTGCCTGTGCCATCATTCAAAGGGGTCCTTTCTTTTTGGTCTGGTCTGCCGGGTTCATAGTCCACCTTTGCCTGCATCTGTGGCCACGGAGAACACTGAGGCTGGGGCCAAGAGCACCTCGTCTTTACCGTGACTCGTTTGCTTTTTCTCCCTTGAAAGGAGCTTTGTGTGGCGGATTTGCCCAATGCCAGAACTGCTTGGCTGTCTGCTGCTTCCATGAGCCTCGGCTGTGGCTCCATGGCCACGGTTTCTCTGCCGATGCCGCCGATGGGTCCAGTTGTGATTATTTTTGCTTTCTCTACCTCGAGGTGTGATCCACACCGAAGGGTGTAGTCTGATCTCCAGCAGCAGCAAGGGCTTTCGGTTCTCTTTTCATCAGTGATTAGGGAGCCTGCCTCCCGGTCTGCTGCCCGCGATTCTCCACACTCCAACTCCGCCAGCTCTTGGGTCGGCGCACAGATGCATATGATACCATCCTGCTGCCTATCCTTCCTGATTTTCGGACACGCAGTATCCCCTTGTCCTCGTTGAATCGCTGTCTCGGGGTCTGTGTGCAGGCCCCACATGAGCGCAAGGAAACATTCTAAAATCGCCCTTCTTAGCCACGTGACTCATGATTTGCTCTGATCGGCACAAACTGCCTTTGAGTAATCTTAAAACCAAGCCGAACATATTTTTGGTGTTCTCTGCTTTTAGCCAAGATGCATGTGGCACCAGTCACGATAGTCTTCATTCTTCGCCTGTCTGGTGATTCCCCTCCAGTAGCTCTCAACCGTCCTCATGCAGTGACCCTTTCAGACAGCTCCTCATGTGGTGGTGACGTCCCCTCCCCCAGCCATAATGTTATTTTCATTGCCACTTCATCACCAATTTTGCTACTGTTATGAATTGGGTGGCCTCTGTGAAAGGATCATTCACCCCCTCATCGGGTCGTGACCCACAGGTTGAGAACCGCTGTTCTAGGCCCTCCTTTAAGGTCATCTGTAATTGACAGGCACTGCTGCAACCAGTTTTGTGTTACCGTCAGCAAAATGTTGCCTGCGTGTGGTATGAATGATATTGTTGGGCGATTCCGGCATTCTGCTGGACTGCCTTCTATGGAGTGGGCTCACACAAGTCACTCTTCCAGGCACTTAAACCAAACCACTGCCATTGGCCATTTCTGACCCACGGCCACCCTGGGACAGGGCAGAGCTACCCCTGTGGGCTCCCGAGACTAACTCTTTGTAGGAGCAGACAGCCTCATCTTCCTCCGGTGGAGTGGCTGGTGGTTTGGAACCGCCGACCTTTCGCTGAGCGGCCCAGCACACAGCCTGCCACACCACCAGGCCTCCCTCAGAGGACTTACCTCGATCCTCTCGGACATGGTCAGACTGCCCCCCGGGGGTTCTGGGACTGTCACTCTTGACAGGAGTAAAAGCCTCCCTTTTCTCTCATGGAGTCGCTGGTGGTTTTGAACTGCTGACTGCAGCTGCTCAAGGCACAGCCCACCGCCCCACAAGGACGCCTTCATTTCGCCCCTCGCCTCGCTCCGGGTTAGGCTGGAGTTTTCCTTCGTTCTCTCAGCTAGAGAAAGCCAAGTGCATCCTTCGGTTCCAGTGCTCTGACTCCAGGTCTGTGCACATTTTGTGATGGTTCTCTGCCCTCTCCAGTCACCTCCAGATCTCCGCCCGGCTCCTTCGTCACTTCCGCTTGATATAGTGCGTGACCGTCTCCCCTAGGGTCTGCTGGGCCAGGCAAGCCGGGCTTGTCCTCGAGGTCATCCCGCATGGAGAAGAGAGGGCAGGGAGAGCCATGACCGATGACTCAAGTACCCACACGCGCTGCCACTGGGGCGGCGTCCACTCTCAGTGACCCTGTAGGACAGGGAAGACCTGCCCCGTGGGTCTCTGCGATGCCGACTCTTTACCGGAGCGGACAGCCTGGTCTTTCTCTTACAGTGACAGGTGGCATCTTGAACTGATGCTTAGTGGCCGTACCAGCTGCACCCAGGGGGGAGGGTGGTCAGCAAGCTCTGGGCAGAGCATCCTGGTGGAATTCCCTGGGGGGGGGGGCAGAGGCTCCTGACAAAGGGCACAGACTCATCACAGGCTGGGAGAGAGGCTCCTCCCACAGAGAGCTGTGGCGAATGCAACCTTCCCTGGGAGAGAGCAAGAGCACAAACCGAGGAGAGATGCAGCCATGGGGACGTGACTCGGCCCGTGGGGCCGTTACCGGAATGTTCTGTGGCTGCCACACATGATGCTTTCGAAGTATAAATAGCAGCATGGAAAACTGCCTCTCATAGTATGTTGCAGTGTTCCTTCCTTACAGAAGATCAGCCCCAAGGGTTTCCTTTTAAAACCCAAGTGTTGCTTTGCTTGTGTCTAGGATCCACTGGGAAAAGACTGGAAGAGTCCGGGGACAGTCATGATGGCGTCAGGGCTCTCTCTCTCCCATCTTGACAATTGTGCATCTGTTTTATGACAAGTTATTATTTCAAGGCAGTAACACCCTCATCGCCCCCTGCTTCATTCAGAAAGTATTTGGGGCTAAAGGTTTTCTTGACCCAAGAAAGGCATTACCAGGCGGAAGGTGAGAACCGAATAAAAATAAATTGGCCATCGTAATAATAACTCCTCCTGGCCCCATGGGGGTCAGGGTGAAGCTGCTGCCCAGGATTGGGAAGGCGGACGTTTGGAACTGGGATGGCCGGGCATTTCTTGCAAGGCCCTTCTGTGTGGACTTGACCCTCAGTCGCAGTGAGCTCTTTGACCATTGGCAGCTCCAGGGCAGGAACATTTGAAGGGCCTTGTTAGGTATTTGGGGATCATTGCCCTGGGGCGGGTGAGTTCTAACTTCCTCTTGATGTAAACTGACCTCACCCCGAAGCGGCCCCTCTCCTCCCCAGCGGGTGTGTCTACAAGTGCTGAGGGCAGGTGAGATGGCCTTCGCTGTGGCAGCCGGGCTGAGGGGCCCTGGTGGTGCAGCGGGTTATGTGCTGGGCTGCTAATGGCAAGGCTGGTGGTTTGAAACCACCAGTTGCTCCTTGGGAGAACAAAGGAAGCATTCTACTTCCTTATTAGTGTATAACGATAGGAGTCTATGTACCTATACTTACAGGTTAAGTATTAAGGTAGCAGACAGGTTGGGCCTCTCCTCAAGTCCTCCCTCAATGCAAGAACACTTTGTTCTAATAAACGGGCATGTGCTGTGATGCTCACCTTTCCGACATGATCGCTGAAGACAAAACGGGTGCATCAGCTAATATGTGGTGAAGAAAGCTGATGGTGCCCGGCTATTAAACGATATAGAACCTGGGGTCTTAAAGACTCGCACTTAAACAAGCGGTCATCTAGCTGAGAAGCAACAAAGTCCACATGGAAGAAGCACACCAACCTGTGTGACCGCAAGGTGTTGATGGGATCAGGTACCAGGCATTTGAAGATTCCAAACAGGCAACCATTCTGATGCAAAAGAGGCTGGGGGAGTGTTGGAATGGAGACCCAAAGCCTATCCGTAGACAATTAGACAACTTCCGGGAGGATTTCAAGGAAGGGACAAGCTAACCAGGGTGCTTTATAGCACTGACAGAGAACTTCTAGTTCTTTAATGCTTCCTCCCCAAAGTCCTACTTACAAATCCGGCTAGACCAGAGCATGCCCACGTGTACAGATAAGAGCTGAATCCAGGGCAGAGAAACTCTTCAGGACCAATAATGAGAGTAGCGATACCCTGAGGGTAGGGGGCAGGTGAGGGGAGAAAGGGTGAACCAATTGCAATGATCTAAGTATAAGCATCACCCCCCTCCTCAGAGGGAGGTAAAACAGAAACATGAGTGAAGGGAGAAAGTGGAGAGTGTAAAATATGAACATAAAAATAATCTATAAATTATTAAGGACTCCCGTGGGTGCCAGGGCAGGACGGGGAGGGGGAAAAAAGAGACACTGATACCAAGGGCTCAAGAAGAAAGAAAAAAGGTTTGGAAATGATGATGGCAATATGTGTACAAATGTACTTGATACAACTGATGTATGGATTGTTATACGAGCTGTAAGAGTCCCCAATAAAGTGATTTATTAACAACCAAACAAAAGATGAGCCTCAGAAACCCACAAGGTGGGTCCACTCTGTCCTGAGGGGTTACTGTAACCTGGAATTGATTCCTTGGCAGTGAGTGTTGGTTCAGGGTGGCTGGACAAGTCCCAGAATGCTATTCTTAAAGATGGTTTATACCTTTGACTATCCTTGAAATTAAACAAACAAACCCCAACTCTCTGCCATGCTCCTGGGGTGGGCGTGGAGGCACACTCTGTCCTGGGGGGTGTCACAGGGGAGAGTCGCCCACTGGGCAGACCCCTGGACTGACGGATGTTCTGTTTTTGTTTTTGTTTTTTTTTTTGGGGGGGGGGCATCACTGCCCTCAGGTGGTGGGAGTAGGAGGCCCAGGCTTTGCTCCGTGGAGCTGGAATCGAACCTCCATCCCAGTGGGCCGTAGTCCCGCACACAACCACTACGTCACTGGGGCTCAGCCCCTGATGGATGTTCTGGACCTGGCCAGGGGGACAATATCACTGTCCTTATCAATCCTGGAGTCCCACCCACAGGGGTTGTTGATGGGGTGGGGACTCTTGTTCCCTGAAGGGTCTCTTACCTCCCAGGCCAGGCCCCCTCTGACCTTCGGACTTTCTGTCCGGTGCTGCCTGAGGGTCAGAGAGCTGTGGATATAATTGGCCTGGCGTTGCCCTTGGGGGTGCTGGAGAGGCAAGGGGTCCTTCTTGCTCCCTGGACATGCCCCTGCCTGTGGAATGCGGAAGTCCTGATGGATAAGCAGGGCTGGGCTGGGCCTTACCCCCATCCTGCATCTCCTGGTCTGCCCTGCCTCCCTGAGGCCCAGACCAGCGGCCCCAGCTCCTCTCACTCTTTCTCTAGAGCCAAGAAGTTGCCCTCATTTTTGACTGAGATTTTGTAGAAAGGGGGCCGCCCCTCCCAGTGCTGGAAGTTCCCTCTGTGCACTCAGGGGCTCTGAGGAGCAAGGTGAGCAGTGAGATGAAGCCCAGGACTGTGGTTAGTGCGGTCTGTCCACTTTGACTTGGCCACTTCATGTCCTTCATAATCCTCACCGTGGCTCCTATGAGTCCTTCCTTGTGGCTCTGGGTCCACTCTGTCCCACACATGGGCCTCTGCTTCCCCCTATGCCTGGGGGGCCGGGCCTGCTGAAGTTGTTGGCCCGATAATCTCCCTACTCCAAGGCCCTGTCTCTTCACAGCTTATGGCAGACAGCGTCCCGAGATACCGGGAGGACCCCGACCCAGGCCACGCCTTCAAGCTGGTTCTGCTGGGCAGCGAGTCTGTTGGCAAGTCCAGCCTGGTCCTCCGCTTCGTCAAGGATGACTTCAGTAGCAGCCTGCCCACCGTGGGATGTAAGTGACAGTCGAATGGACCAGTGGATGGCCTGCCCACCACAAGATTTAAGGGACAAGCGGATAGACAGACGGACAGCCTGCCCACAGTGAGGTGTGAGTGTGGACAGGGGGACAGACGAAGGTAGCCACCATGGGTTGTAAGTGTGCATCGGCAGACAGATGTGCAAAGCACCTCTGTCAGTCTTTAGGGGAACAGTTCTGGGGGTGCAGGCTGTAAAGCAGCGAGTGACTGCAGGAAGTTGGAGGTGCCCACCTACTCCAGTGCCCTGAAGAAAGGTCTGGTGAACCCCTCCCTGAAGACCATCCCTGAAGGTCCAGGGTTCTGTTACCCTGACACACACAGGGGTCAGGGTCAGCAGTGTGTTTTCCTAGAGGAGTCAGACCTGTGCAGGGCCCATGTGTGGGACTGGGCAGGGACCTTCCTGGGTGTTCCTGGGCACAGCCTGGCACCCAGAACACCAGACAACACAGGACTCAGGGCATGCAGGTACTGGGTGTGGGGTGCAGAGTGGGAAGCATCTCAGGCATGGGGAAGGAGGGGGGTGGGGGTTAGGTGGACCGGGTGGGGACTCAGTCCCAGGTGACCTGCAGGGAAACCCCAGTTTTTTCTGGGCACTACAACCCCTTGGTAATATCTTCTGTGCAGATGGTGCCCCTCAGGAGGGCATGCAGGCGTGCAGGGGAAGCAGCAAGGGGCCAGACCCACTGGGCAGACAACACCCCCGCCCTCCCTTCTCCCCAGCCGCACCCGAGGTGCCAGGTGCCTCATGTGTCTCCTAAATTTAAAGCCGAGTGAAGCCATGGTGAGCCCAGGAATAAGCCCCGCCCATACCCCTGTCAGCTCAGTGCTTCTTTCAAGAGGGTGCTTGGAGCAAGGGATGCATTAAAGGTGGGGTGAGTGCAAGCTCTGCGTGCCTGCCCCCACCTGTGGGGGTTTCAAGCCCGGGCAGAATGAAACGCTGCCCAGTCCTGTGCTTCCCGCCCCAGCCTCTGACCACTGTGGAGTTCCACGGTGTCCATTCCCTGATGGCGAGAGTGGAGCCCAGGCCCTCTTCCTGGTCAGGGTGAGGCCACTCCCCCAGGCTGAGCCGCCAGCATGGGTTCCCACGGGAGCCGCCCCACTGGGAGGCACAGACAGGCGCTGGAGGGAAACCTCGGATCATCCATTTCCAACCTGATGACCGTAGGCCTGGCACAGGCGCCCCCGTGGGAGAAAGAGGAGGCGTTCTGCCCCCACGGAGGGGCGCAGCCTACGGGCACGAGCCCACGGGCGCAGGTGTCCTCCGTGCGAGAAGGTCGCCACGAGCTGACCAGAGATCAGAGATCAGAGCTGACCAATGTGCAGGCGTCTCCCACCCCATCGGGGCTTGTTGGGCCCCGGCTCTGACTCACGGCTGGCGAGTAGGAGCAATGACCCCAGAGCACAGAGCACCCCCTTCCCAGCCACCCCCCCGCAGGGTCTCCAGGGCTGCCATCTTTATCGAGCGGCTGCCGGGCTGGAACCTGCGACCTTTAGGGGAGCAGTGGAGCGCTTGACTGCTGCACCCGCCAGGGGTCCCCTCTGCTCTCTAAGCCGGCCACGTGGACTTGCTGGACTTTAATTAAAGGAAGCCCTCAGCCCCCTCGCTCCAGAAGCCCTGGGGCGTCATGGTTACGCTGCTGCCCTGCGAGCCTTAAGCTCGGCAGCTGGAAATGACCAGGAGCTCCTTGAGAGAAAGACATGGCCCTCTGCTCCCACCGCAGCCCTCGGAAACCCACAGCGCTGGCTCGCTGCCAGTGAGTTCGGCTTTGTGGCCCCCTCCCCCCAGGTGCCTTCTTCACCAAGGTGGTGCAGGTGGGCGCCGCCCCCCTCAAATTTGAGATCTGGGACACCGCCGGCCAGGAGAAGTACCACAGCGTCTGCCGCCTCTACTTCCGGGGTGCCAACGCCGCGCTGCTGGTGTACGACGTGTCCAGCAAGGTGAGCGCCCGCCTCTTCCCCGGTGGCTCTTGGAGTGCCAGGTTCAGACCCTTCGCAGCCCCCATTACCGCGTGCTGGCCTGGGGGCTCCTGGCAGGATTCGGGACGCGCCCGTTTGCACAGCGCATGCCCAGGCCGCTGCTCTCCGGCGCCGCCAGTGTGGGAGCGAAGCTGCGCCCCTGCTTTGTGGGAAGTAGATCACCAGGCTTTTCTTGCACCGCGCTCCTGGGTGCTCCTGGGAGCGGGACCCAAGTCAACAAGGGGCTGTGGGAAGTTGGGGCTACCCATGCTGGGGGCGGGGGGGAGGCGGAGAACATGGGTGCAGCCAGAGAACACAGGGAAGGGTTGGGGAGTTACATAGGGGGAGGGCTGTGGGCAGGGAGGGGAGCGGGGGTCCTGCAGTTAGGACCTGGGTTTTGGGTCCCTCAAGGGCATCCCAGGTCCTGGAGAAGGGGAGAACGCAAAGAGCGAACCAGCTGCACTGACCTAAAACCGAGGAAAGACCTGGAGACCCGCCTCGCAGGTTCGCAGGTTTACGACAGGCACCCCCTTTCTGGCAACATGTGAGGCCTCCGAAGCTTCGCCGCTGACTGCCGTCCCTCCCGCAGGAGTCCTTCCTCAGGGCGCAGCGGTGGCTCCGGGACCTGGAGGGCGAGCTCGTGCCCAGCGAGGTCGTGGTGATGCTGGTCGGCAACAAGACGGACCTGGTGCAGGAGCGGGAGGTGACCCTCGAGGTGTGCCTGTGCCTGCAGCACCCGTCCCAGCCCCCACCCCTGCCCCAGGCCTGGGTCCAAGGTCTCGCCGAGGCCCACACGCATGGGCACACAGGCTTGCACACGCACAGCTGCACACAGTACATGCACGCATCACACACGTGTGCACACATCAGCACGTGTGCACATACACACAGTATACGCCTACAGATATACATGCACACACACTGCTCGTGTGTGCACGAAGAAGCCTACACACACGCACATGCATACCCACATGCACCATACCTCACGCAGGTGCATTCACGCTTATACACACTTACCCGCAGCCATACAAGCAAACATGCACACACAAGCACCTCACACGCTCATATAATCTTCCACACACACATGCACACTAACACACCGCCACATACACACATGAATGCATATGCACGCATATGCACGCACAGGGACACACGGTGTGTGATGAGCTGGAGGGACAGTCCACTGAGCTAAGGGACACTGAGGGGAAGGTGACAGGCTAGGATGGACAGCTTCTCCTACCGCTGCCTCCCCGGGGCTCCTGTCTGGGTCTGAAGCCAGAGGTCTGGTGGCTTTGACTCCACCGATGGGGCCTCTCCCAGGGGAGGGCTCCACTGCACCCACAGGCCCAGGCCCCACCTCTGCCCTCCTTTCCCAATCGGAGGCCCAATCTCCGCCAAGAATGGCCCAGGCCTCGGGGTCGGGGGACAGCTGCCACAGGCCATAGCACTTTCCTGGGAGTCAGGCAGGTGTCCTTATTAGGCTCTTGTGGGATGGGCTCCTCTCCCCGCCCCATCCACACTCCTCCCATATCTCTGCTGGGTCTTACTGGGGTCAGGGCGTATGCAATAATGCCCTACGTTCTCTCTGGGGCACGCTGGCAAGTGTTAGAGGGGCAGCCCAGAACGCCCTGGCTTACACAGGGTTCCTGACTGTTCCCATCAGGACGGGAAGGCATTTGCTGAGAGCAAAGGGCTGCTGTTTTCCGAAACCTCGGCCAAGCTGAACCACCAAGTGACCTCGGCCTTCAGCGCTGTGGGTGAGCCAGGCGGGAGGGGCGGCTGTCTTCTCTCCTGCCTCTTAGGGTGTCCTGGGGCCGAGGAAGGAGGGCTGCAAACCACGAAGTCAGAGGCTCGAACCCGCCCGCTGTTCCTTGAGAGCAAGGCAAGGTTGTTAGGTGCAGGGGAGGAGGTTCTGAAGGAGCCCTGCCCGGTCCTGCCCATCCTCACCGTGGTTTCTCTGCTCAAGCTCTTTGTTGCAGCAGCTATGTCTGTCCAGCTCCTTGAGGGCTTTCCTCTTTCTCACTGTCCCTCTCCTTCGCCAAGCAGGGGGTCCTTCTCCAGGACTGGTCTCTCGACACCCAGGCCACAGTACGTGAGATGACGTCTCACCGTCCTGGTCTCCGAGCAGCATGCTGGCCAGACCTTGCCCAGCACAGATGGGCTAGTCCTGGTAGCAGCCCACTGTGCTTTCCACTTCTCCTCCAGCACCGCACGTCCATCTGACATCGGCAACGATGACCTCTTGTTCCACGTCCCCTTTGGAATCTGGCCTGAACCTCTGGCATCTCCCTGTCAACGTCCTGCTGGACGATCTTCAGCAAAATGTTACTTGCTCATGCTATCAAAGATATTGTTCCACCATTTGAGCATTCTGTTGGGCCACCTTTTTTGGGGGTGGGTGCAAATATGGGTCTCCTCCAGCCTGTTGGCCAAGTAGCTGCCTGGCAAATTTCCTGGCATAGACGAGTGAGTGTTCCAGGGCTTCCTCAGCTTGCTGAAAGCATTCCGTTGGTGTTCCATCCATCCCTGAGCCTTGCTTCTAGCTGATGTTCTCACTGCAGCTTCAACTTCTGCCGTCAGCCCCCTTGGTTCTTGCTCACGGGCGACCTCCTGAGATAGGGGAAGGTCGACCGGCTCTTTTTGGTATAAGGACTCTGTGTAGTCGTTCGTGCATAGTTCGATATTTTGCCCATAGAGTCTTTGAAGGTTGCAACTGGAGGTTAGTGCTTTTCCTCTGGGCCTCTCATGCTGAGCGTGCTCTTCCCTTTTGGGCTTCTAACTCTTGATCTTTGCACATTTCATTTTAGTATTTGGCTTTACCTTCTTCAGCTGCCCTCTGAAATGCTCTATTCAGTTCTTTGACGTCATCCTTCCTCCCATTTTCTTCAGCTGCTCTTGGATTAAGAGAAAGTTTCAGAGTCTATCCTGACATCCATTTTGATCTTTTTTTTTTTTTCAACAGTGACTTTTTATTTTCTTCCCTGTATGATGTTCTTGATCTTGTCTTACAGCATATCAGGTCTTGTGTCGTTAGGGTTCAACGAGTCAGATCTGGTCTTGAAATTCAGGTGGGATAGATAGACCTCAGGCTGCGTTTTGTCTTTCGTGACTTGAATTATGTCGTGTCTTTTTCAGCTGCAACCTGAACTCACAGGTGAGCAATTGTTCTGCTCCACAGTCAGCCCCTGGCCTGGCTTTAGCTGCTGTGTTAGTCTGGGTAGACTAGAGAGACAAGTCTAAGAAAGAGTTTTATATACAAGAGCAATTGTACATTAAGAAAATATCCCGGCCCAGTTTGCTCAAGTCCCTAAGTCCAATATTAACCCATAGGCCTAATACCAATCTATAAAGTCCTCTTCAGACCCACGAAATACATACATTGATGCTGAATGCAGGAAGATCACGGGCCACGGGGTGGGAAGTCTTGTGGACCGAGTGGGCCTCGTAAGCATCTCAGCACTGGCAGGGGTCTCCATTGCGACTCCTCCAGCTGAGGGCACTAGTGAAGTTCCCTGTGTCCGGTCAGCTGCACTGTCTCCCAAGGAGTGAGCATGTGTCCCACGTCCAGCGAGCTCCTTATCTCCGTAGCATCTCCAGATGAGGACACCAAACTGCGATCTGACTGACAGACTAGACTCCACCCTTTCACTCGTAATTCTCTCAAATTGACAACCGATTATGTAATGAACACAGCTGCTTCTCCATCTCCTCTTGCCACAGATGTGGTCCATTTGATTCTTGAGGTCCCCCTGGAGAAGGCCACGTGCACGGTTGCCTTGTGTGTTGTTGCAGAGTGGGTTTTGATCTTGCAGAAACCTATCATATGATCTCCAGCTTTGTTTCTGTCACAAAGTCCGTTTTTCCCACCTTCTGTTCCTTTCTCTCTGTTTCAACTTTTGCATTCTAATCATCCTTAATTATCGATGCATCTTGATTGCGTGCTTGGTCAATTTTAGGCAGAAGATGCTGACAGAGTTCTCTGATCTCTGCATCACTGTCTTGGTGATTAGTGCATCCGTTTGAACGACAGTTGTATTGATTGAATTTATTTGCATTCCCCTCCCAGGCAGCTATCTTGTATTTCAAGGTAGATCCTGAAATGTCCTGTTTGATTATGCATGCCGCAGCTCCCCTCTGGAATCTGTCATCTGCAGCGTAGTGCACCCTGGGAATCGCTTATCCGAGTCCATATCGGATCACGATCACCTGGACTATCGATCTTTATGCGTTCCATTTTATTGTTTCACAACGTCCAACTTCCTAGATTCACATTGTGTACCTCTCCACATTCCAACTAGTCATTGACGCCTGAAGCGACTGCTTTCCGTGGTGAGCCGTGCCCCATCCCATCAGCAGACCAAGAGCCCGGAGGCATTCCCCCAGGTTTTCTCCGTCGCCATCGTCATGGCCGGCTCTGCTCTGAGGAGGCAGCTCTCCCTCCCTCGGGCTCGGGCTCAGAGCATGCCCGCCTGAGAGGCTCATCCCTGGAGCTCTCTGAGCGGGCTCTGCTGCTGTCCCTAACGTTTTCCAAGGCTCATTCCTCCAAAGGAAAGGTCCTGTGCCCTCTCCCTGTCGTGTTCCTAGTCTCGGAGCTCTGCTGAAACCTGCTCACGTTGGGTGACCCTGCTGGCCTTCAAAACGCCAGGGACACCGCACTCAGCATCCCAGCAGCTCACAGGCCACCGCAGTACCAGGCCGAATGACATCGGTGGCCCTAAAGAGGGGGGGTCTTGGAAGTCCACAGGGGCTGTTCTGCAATCTCCCCTAAAGTCCCCGTGAGTCGGGGCAGACTTGGTGGTAGTGTGTCTGGTTTATTATTTTTTTTTTGGGGGG
Source organism: Nesogale talazaci (assembly GCA_004026705.1). Taxonomy (NCBI): domain Eukaryota; kingdom Metazoa; phylum Chordata; class Mammalia; order Afrosoricida; family Tenrecidae; genus Nesogale; species Nesogale talazaci. The sequence goes on from PVJH01015865.1 coordinate 35,622, forward strand.
GGCATCACTGCCCTCTGGTGGTGGGAGTAGGAGGCCCAGCTTTGCTGCTGGATTTAGTGTGTCTGATTTTTGAGAGTTCCTGGGCCCCAGCGGTCATCTTGAGGGACATCAACATGAACAGGACTGCCATGGAGCCTGTGTGGGTGGGTGGGTGGGGTAGGGGGGGCGTCCTCAGAACTTGTGCTTTGCAGGGTGGTACCAGATGGGGACCATCTCCCCCTCACCACCCCCGTTCCCCCTGTCCTTTCACAGCCCAAGAGTTACTGCGGAGAGAAGAGGAGCGAGCAGGCCAGAGGCAACGTGGGAACCCCGGAGTGGATCTTAACCGAGGCGCCCCCAGGCAGGCCAACTGCTGTGCCCCCTAGAAGCTGCTGTTCCTGTGGCCATGGGAGAGTGCCCAGCAGAAAGGCCTCTGCTGGTCTGCTGAGGGAGTCTGCTGGCCAAGGCCCTAGATTCTGACTTGCTGTTTGTGGTCACTGGGGGAGTCCTGAGCCTGGAGACACTCAGGTGGTCTTGAAAAACCAACTCCCAGGTGGCACTGCATCGTGGCCAGTCCCTCCCCCAGGGCTGTCTGTTAAGAGTCCTGCTCCAGTCACCTGGACAGTGGGATGCTGTCCTCTAGGCCTGAGAGGACTCTGGAAGGTCTGTGGGTATTATGGGGAGTGGACAAGTGCCTGACTTCTGTGCTGGGCAGGGCTGGGCCCTCTGTTTCAGGGCTGCGAGTGGGGCGGGCTGCAAGGCCTCTGAACCTCAGAGATGCCCTTGGAGGGGAAGGAGGAAGGTGAAGGTGGACCTCTTTGTGGCTTTTGTTGGAAGCAGAGGCGTCTGGACTCCTCACTGGGGCCTGCCAGTGGAACATTAAACTGGTAGCAGTGCCCTGCTGCCCACAGTGTGGAGTGTGGCGGGTCTCAGGGTGGTCCCGGGTCTGCACTTGTCCCAGCAGGCTTGTGGGGATCAGTCAGGAGGCCGTCCACCTGGCCGGCACTGGCCAAGGGCCACCTCCAGCGATCAGCACATGCACCCCCCCTGTTGCTTTGGGAGCGATCACCAGGTCTTGAACCTCGGACGCTCCCGCCTCATCTGGTGAGCAGCCACTCACTGTCAGTCTGACCTGGGTCTAATCTCCCTGACTCCTTCGCTGTCTGAGAGGTGGGTCCAGCGGGCACCCCTCTCTGAGCTCACTCACTCACTCACTCACTCACTCTCCACATCAGACAGGACAGATGGAAGGCTTTCCCAACATGGTCACATTTGGGGCAGCGGAGGGAAGATGGCCCCTGTGGGTTTCTCAGACCGTAACTCTTCGTGGGAGTAGAAGCCTCATTGTTCTCCCAGGAATTGGCTGGTGGTTTCAAACCTCCGACCTTGTGATTACCATCCCACCTTGTGAGCCTCTGCGCCCCCTCCCCCCATGAGAGACCCCCCTTTGGACAAGCTCCCCAGGTGGTCCTGCAGAGCTGGCATTTAGGGCAGGGTCATCTGGGGATGGCAGGCCCAGCTCACACCACCCCCAGCCTTCCCCCCACCCTCACCAGGGCGGGTTCTCCTTCAGGGGCCCTGGAAGCAAAGGAGATTCTCAGCAGGGGGAGGATGGGAGGGGAGCCCGGCATGGATCCCCAGACATTGCAAGGACAGGGCCGGACGAGACAGTGAGTGACCGCGTCGCCCCTGCCCATCCTGGGGTCAGCCCAGGGCAGGACGGGATGGTGTTCCATTGTGCTGACCACAGAAAAGATTCTAGAAGCTTTTTTTTTCATGTTGCTAGACAGATGCTCCATGTATCTCATCTTTCCAGGAACCCAGCAGATGTGAGCATTTAGGCCAGGGCCCATCTCTCTGAGGTTCACCAACACTGGGGCTTTTCACCTTAGAGGGGTTCACAGGTCACCCCCCACCCCCAGCACCCTGCTTTCCCCTGCGGGTTTTGTTGACTAGGAAGCGGGAGCATTTCATGTGTGTTTTGTTCCCTGGGTGTCTGCGTGACCTTCCTTGGGGGACCTCCACCAGGCCCTCCCTCCCCTCACCCCCAGAGGGGAGTCCCTGGGAGGCTGTGGCAGCCTCTGGCCACCAGATGGCACTGAAGCACCGCCAAAGGGAACCTACCGTCCCCCCACCTGGCTCTGAGGGTCCTGGCTCTGCCCAGGGTGGGGGTGGGGGACGTTTACTCCAAGCCACACCCCCAGGCATTCTGAGGAGTCAAAGGATGAGGGGATGCTTAGACGATGCTCCCATCCCACTGCCTGAAGCCCCCCATCCCTGCCAGCTCAGGTAACCTGTGATATGGTCTGTGACGAGTCTATTTCTATGAAAAGCAGATTACACAGGTACACAGGTGAGCATGAGAGCCCAAGACTGTCCCCCTCTCACAGACTGGCATGTGGATGTGCCACAGGCTCCGGTCAGTTGGCCAGTGGGGGTGGGGGCGTGGTGCAGGTGTGCTCCATGGGCCACCCCAGTGATGGCTTGGAGGACCTGGTGACAGGACGGTGGCCTCTTGTTGGTAGTGATGTCTCTGTCTGCCCACACAGGGCCGGCAGAAGCTGGGGTGGGGGCACGTGAGGCCCCAGTGGGGGCGGGGTCTGAAGGTGGGGAGCGGGGAATGGGCCGGATCCTGGCACAAGATGAATATGCCAGATTCTCACTTTCCCAACTGTCTGCAAACATGCGTGGGTTGCAAATTCCGCTGTCCTGGCCCCAGGAGAGCCTGTGTCCTAGGGACCCTGCCCGGGTCACAGACAGAGGGAGCAGGCACAGGATGAGCTGGGGGACGTGAGGACTGGCCCACAGTGCTCAACCCCCCAGGCACACTCCAAGGCAGAGCCTCCCCTCCTCCAGGGCCACCTTCTGTGCGCCCTTCTGTGGCTGGTCCTGGAGTCTGCCCATCACACTCCATCCCCATGCCTGGTGACAAGGATGAAGGACAGGTCCCCTGCAAGCTGAATGTCACCAAGCAGCTATCCGCTCAAGGGCCACTCAGCCCTGGTCCTTCTCCCCTCCCCGGCCCAGCCCTGCGTCCATAGACTGACTGACTAAGTGGTGGGGGGGCGGGCGGGCAGGGGCATTGTCCTCCACCCCAGCTTGCTCTGCCCTGGGTGAAGCAGCCGGGAAAAGCAGCCCCTGCCCAATTCCCACCTCCTCCTCTCCTTGGCTCCCTGCTCCCGTGCTTGGCCCACCCTGACTAGCCCCAGTGGCTGACTTGGCCACTAGGTCATCCCCCCCGGGGGATGGGCAGGTGGGTGTGGGGCCTGGGGCTGCTCTGGGTCTGGGCCGGGGAGGGGGTGTGGTCTGGACCCAAGGTGGAGGACCTTGGCTCAGGTGGACTGTCCCTGGAAGTCTCCGTGCTGCTGCCAGGCCCCAGTGGTGCCTGAAGGAGAAGCTTCAAGCTCAGGAGCCCCTCCCCCCAGCCCCCTCCAGGCTGGTAAGTGCAGCTGAGCGGGGTCCAATGTGGAAACTGAGATACCAGGAAGTTGAGGTGCATTGAGCTAGGCCAGAGCCTGCACTCAGACACGGTGGCAGGGCCGGTGGGCATCGCCATGGGGCCTTTTGGGCCTGGACTTTGCACCGTCCTCTTGGCCACCTCCTCCTTGGCAAACAAATCTGCTGCTGCTTTTAGGAGTCACGGGGGCCGAGCGGGCTGGACGCGTCCTCAGTCGGAGGCCTCCACTCCTGCTGGGTCCAGGTTTCCTTTGGAGTTGATGCCACTCAGAAGCCCTGGGGGCCCCCATGGGTGTGCGTGCCAGGCTCATGAAAAGACTGAGGATCTGAGGTCTGGTCCAACCCACACCTCCACCGCCCCCCATGTTTCCTTGGAAGAAAGGCCTGGCTATTGAGTTCTGAACATCCAGCCACAGAAGAACTCAGACCCACAGGGACCTTCCTGCCCACACTACGGGGTCGCTGCTGCTGCTGCTGCTGCTGGATCCATTCCACAGCAGGGAGCTTGGTATTTTCTGTCACCTCAAGGCTCACCTTTGACTCCCCCCAGGGGCACCCCTGCAGAAAGACCCAGGGTCACTGGCCTTGAAGCGTCCCCAGGATAGCAGCCCCCAACCTGTGGGGGTTAAACGACCCTTTCACAGGGGTCACCCAATTCATGACAGTAACAAAATGACAGTGATGCAAAAGCAATGAAAATAATTTTATGGTGAGTGGGGGGTGGGGGCAGGGGGGGTCACCAGAGCCCACAGCATGAAGCGCTGTATGAAAGGGTGGCAACTTGATTTGCTGAGAACCACGGCCCCAGGGCACTGCTCTCCGACCCTCGAACAGTCCAACAGCAGCCTTTACCAGCACTTCACAGGAAACACCTTCATGCAGCCTGGAGCCTTTACTGGGGGTGGGAGTGGGGGTGGGGAAGTATGTGGGGGAGGGGGAGGAGCATCCCCAGCTACTTTCTTGAAGATCTGGACCGACCTTTCTCCCTCGGGGACCGGAGACTCCGGCCCGGGGGAAACAGGGTACCTGTCGCCAGGGATCCAGCCTCCAGTGCTGCCCACCTCCGGCCGAACCGGCCCACGGGCCTGATGCCCCGGCCGGCGTACCAGGCGGGGTTGATGGCAGGGGCTGTGGGAGGAAGACATGGAGGGGTAGGTAGGTGGCCTGGAACAGCAGGCCTGGCCCGGGGGTCCCCTGCCTCTGCCGTGGGAGACAAAGGGAGACAGGAATTCAGACGGACTCCAGGGCAGTTTCTTCTCCCCTGCCCGCCTGGTCTGCACAGAGCTGGGTGCTCCCCAGGGGTGTGTGGGCAGTGTCTCCCTGGACACTGGGCAGGGCAGGGCCGGGGCCAGGGCGGTGGGGCCAGGCCAGCATGCAGTAACCCCCAGAGCTGGGCGTACAAGCCAAGATGGGGTGCACACGCTACCCTGTGTCACATCCAGGGGGCGGGGGTCTGCAGGGCGGTGGGCAGCACTCACTGCGCGCCTCCATGGAGTGCGGGGGAGCTCGGCTTGTGGGCCCCGGCAGGGCCAGACACAGCAGCAGCAGGCACTGGAGCCAGGTTGGCAGCACCTTCATTGTCCTGCGTCTCAGGTGAGGCCTGGTTCCTGGGAACCCACGCCGGGGTGGGGGGGGTGGGGGGGGGTGGGCACAGCCTGGGGACAGGGGGCAGAGCGCTGCTGTTGCATGTCCCCACGGGGCAGGGGCAGGCTGGCGTGAGCAGTAGGCTGTGTGCAGGCAGCGTGGGTGAGGGAGAGCGTGTGTATATGTGACAGTATGTGTGTAAAAGCACATCCATGTGTGCATAGGCGGGAGTGTGTGTGTGCCTGCGGGTGAGAGGGTGTGCATGTACGTGCGAGTGTGTGCGTGGATATGTTTATGTATCTGTTGGAGTGTGCGTGCATTCATGCGTGTGCCTCTGTGTACATAGACTGTGTGCGAATCCAGGCTTGCGTGCGTGAGAAAGTGCTTGTGTCAGTACACGTGTGTCTCGTGTTACACGCCACCTCCTGCCACGACATCCACACCTGGGTGGGGTCGGGGGTCTCCTCTCTGGAAGAAACTAGGCAGCATTCGAGGAATGCCCCAGAACGGGGGGAACTGTATGCTTGCTCTTGGGGGTGAGTCTGTTTTGGGGACCCTCAGGTGAGCCCATCTGAGGAGACCCTCAGCAGCACTTTGCTCCTGACCCCCAGGGTCTTCTTTCAGGGGCTTCGGTGCCTTCACCCCGGGCAGCCCTGGGGCACCCCCTGACCCTCCCAGTGGCTGCCTTTCCTGTCCCCGGCCCACGCCCAGGGGTGACTGCACCCCAGCGACTCACCTGGTTCCGGGGGTCTGGTGAGAGGAGCGGTGGCTGGTGGTGAGTGAGGCCCAGGCTGTGCTTACCCTTTTATAGCCCCCCAGGACGCGGCCAACTCCTGGCCTTCCCTTCCTGTCCCCGCCTGTCCCTCCTGGTGGCACCTCCCTCCTGGGGTAGCCTGTTTCGTCTCCTGTATTCTTCTGTCGTCTTTTGTTTGGCGATGTGCTCATCAGGGACATGACCCCCCTCCTGGGGGCCTAATCTTATTGAGGTCAAGTGCTTTTAAACCAGGTTAGTACCGGCTTGGGCAAAGCACCCAGGGCCCATTAAGTCCGTCTCGCGGAAAAGGCCACCGCCTGCCTCCCAGACCCTAGACATGCGGTTTCATCCTTTTCTGGGTCCTTCTTGGTCCTGGGTGGCACCCACAGACTGTGTGCTGCCTCCCTGCCGCTGCAGCTTCTTGTCGAGATGGGCCACCTCCTGGGCGTTCACCCAGCCTCCCCCAGCCTTGCTGGGAACACACACGTCTGAGGGGGGGGGGACGTGTCCGTTTAAAGCAGCCTTAAACACATCTCAGTGGCTTTTTAGTTTTGTCGCTGGGTTGTACAGCCATCTTTGCCCCTGGTTCTAGGCCGTGTCCACCCCCAGAGAAAGCATGTGTCCATTAGGCATCTATTCTCACCCCCTCCCCTGCCCCTTGCCCGAGGCCCTGGCGACTGGGATTCTGCCTCTGGTGTGAAGCGAGGTGTCTGTGCACCAAGTGCAGCATGGCGTGAAAGAAAGAGGAAGGTCTGGACAGGATGGACGAATCCCATCAGCGGCTGCAACGGGCTCAGCGCCAGAGGGACGGTGAGGACGGTGCAGGGTGGACGGGCCTTCCTCCTGTGTGCACGGGGTGCTGGGGCGGGACCCGTGCTATGGGACCAACAGCCACCACCACCACAGTAGCAACACAGCAGCCATAGCAATAATAACAGCAGCAGACAAAAAACGATGGCCTCCGCCTGCCTGGGGAGGTTGGGGCTGGGGGGGGGGGGCTCTGGCTGGTGACTCTGGGGTCTTCACTCACTGAGCTTCGAATGTGGACCTCAGGCCTCTCTTGGTCAGGGAGCTCAGCTGTACCCCATTTAGCATTCCACCATGCGTGAGCCAGCCCCCACTGACAGAGGGTGCTGGTTCCCCGAGGGAGGAGTGAGCTGGCCAGGAGTTGAGCCAGGAGGCGTTCTGCGTCACCTGCTATGTACGCCGGCCCTGGTTCTGACTAGCACCAAGTACCGGCCCACCGACGGGGGGCTGGGGTGGGAAAAGGGAGGCACTCTGAAAGAAGAGAGCAACAGGCCTGTCTCCGCAGAAGCTGTCTACCCCACAAGGAGGGCTCGCTCTGTATCCAGGGCTGTGCTCGGGGCCACAGGGACCCTGGGTGTCTTCCTGGACGTTTAGGGACTTGTCTTGACTTTAATTTGCTTTGTGACTAAGGAGGGCGCACACAGAACAAAATAAACGGACACCTTTGGTTTGTCTTGGAACCTTTTAATTTTCATACCGAGCATGGAGAAGGAGCGCCGGCCAGCCTGAGAAGGGGAGGATCAGGGTCTAGGCATTGGCATAAACCAGTGCTCACCTCACCATGCCATGCTGTGTTTGGATCTGCTTTGGGGGTCCCTCCCCAAGGCTGTGACCCAGGAACTTGTCCAGGAGTTCCCACGGGAGTGAACAGGAACAAATGCTGGACTCTGGATAAAGGGTGGCCCAAAGAAGTTTTATTGGCAAAGCCCATGGTCATTTCATCAGATAAAATTGTCACGTCAAACAAACAAAAACAAAGACACTGATTTGAGCAAGAAGAGCTGGAGCTGATCCCCAAGCCCCTTGGGAGAGAAAGTACAGGCGGAGCCTCCTCTTGCCTATGTGCCGCCCTGGCTCCCGGCAGCCCGGTGCGGACCGGAGCTGAACTCACAGCGTTACAGGCTAGGCTTGTTGGAAGCAGGTTGCCAGGTTTGCCTCCCAAGGTACCCCCAGGTGGGTTTGAACTGCCAGCCTTGAGTTTTGTGGTTGAGCAACCACTCCCACCACTAGGGACTTCTGGGGAGGGCCGGAGGAACAGTGGGATGCCGTCCGACTCCAGCTGGTCGCCTGGGAGCAGCTGCTGCCGTCACCGTCCACGTCCTTCTGTGCAGAACGGTGGACAGGTGGACTGAGCCCCGGACTCCAGGTGAGGTGCAGCAGGTGTGCCTAGGTGAGCTGCGCTGACCGGGTGGGGTCCTGATGCAGCTGTGGGAGCTTCTGTTGGCCCAGGGAGTCAGGTGGGTCATGTGGTGCCCCTCTGTCCAGGGCGACTAAGAGCCAGAGGGGTCTATAGCTCAGAGGATGGGGTCTCTGGCCCCCTCATGGCCGGTATCACAAGCTGGCCCAGGTCTCTTCTCCAAGGTCCCCCAGGGCCTGTCTGCCACCTGCAGCTCTCATTTGCCTCCACCTGCCTGCCCCTTCGGTGCGCCCTGCAGCCTGGCCCTCCGTCCTGGAAGGGGTCCTTTTCCCAGTGCTGTGAGTGCAGGGGTAGGGCCCGAGGGTGTCCGTGCTCCTTGTTAGTTAGCTCTCAGGCCTTTCCTCTTTAAGAGCATCATCCGATGCCTCTCCCTCGGGTGGGCACAGTCACAATAGACCCCCTCTTCCATAGGGGCTTCTACTGGCTGCCCTGGACTGTCCAGTGCATGGAGGCCTCCCCGCACAGTGCAGTGGGAGGAGGTCTGGGGGTCCCAAGGGGCAGGCTGGCTAGGGACTGTGGGGGCTGGGGGTCTGAGTGTGTGGGCATCCTTAGGGAGTGTCCGTTGGGGGTGGAGTTTCTCGCTCGTTTCATCCTGGAGGGAGGACAGATGGGATGGGACTTGGGGGTAGCAGGGGCATCTTTGTGGCATTGACTTGTCCCCACGAGTCTCCCCTTCAGGGCTGGTGAGTCATCACGGGCTTCTGTGAAATAACATGCATGTGAGTGTGCATGCTCACACAACACATAAGCACACATGATCATAAACAGATAACTGTGTAGTTGTACACACATGTACATGAGTGTGCATGCCAACACAAACACGGAGCACACATATGGCATATACCCATGACACACACTCACGATTACAAATGTAGAAACACATGTAGGCGTGCACACACACGTACATACACACACATATGTACAAGAGTGTGCATGCTGACCAAAACACAGGAGTACCCAAACAGAGGAGTACACATGGCATACACTCATGACATACACACATGATTATAAATATGTAGAAACTTGTAGGCATGCACACATGTACATGCATACATGTACATGAGTGTGCATGTGGACACGGGCACACAAGACACATGGTGCATGCACACATGTGACCATAAACTTGGATAAATACCTTTAGGTGTGCAACATATACACACATGCGAGTGCACACAAGGCACACACATGAGCACACAGACACTTACCAGGGTGCACATAGAGACACATGTGACTGTGTACAGGCACACATATAGCTACACTCGTGTGGGCATGCACACAGATACCCACACTAGTGCACATGCTGTTACACACGTGTGTGTACATAGGAGCAGGCACATAGGGGAGCAGACTCAGACAAAAGCTGTATAACATTGATAACCACCCACATGTGCTGATGTACACATGTGTATATCTGCACACCCAGACCTACACATGTAAGTGCCCACGCAGATGTCCATGGATGCAGCCTTGCCCAGTGCCCTGTCCCCGGGCTGGGCCGGCAGAGCTCCTCCCGGGACACCACAGCCCCTAATTCCCCATCATCTCACTCAGGAGTCAGCTGCTTGGTGGGGGATGGGGTCCTGGGGGTGCTGTCCCTGTGTTCTTGGGACTGTTCCCTTTCTTAGATCTGAGATGCCCCCTCCCCCAGGGACAGCTGGTGCATGGGAATCACCGTGTTGGTGCCTGGTTTAGCGTTTCTCAGGACCCCAGGTCTGGACTCCCTGAGGGCTGTTTCCCACTCATCTTCTGGTTCAAGGTTTGCCTTGCTCCCGGGGGCTGGTTCCTCAGACAGGGCCCGGCTTCCCATGAGGCCCCAGAACCCGAACAGAAAATGTTACCGCGAAGACCAGGCCGGTGGTCCCCTTCCTCCCATTGGGGTTTCTCTGCGTCAGGGAGCCGCGGTACACCGACTTTCGGTCAAATGCCTCTGTGCTGCTGCCTTTGGGGAGAACAGAAGAGGGGCTCCAAAGATAACCTGCATCCCCCAAACCACGTGCCCCACCTTTACAGCATGTCTGTTCAAAAGAGAACAAGACCAAAGCATTTCTCAGGGTTGCAAACACATGACCCGCCCTTTTCTCACTTGAACATCTTCGTGAGAGCTGGGGGGAGGCATGCGCCCTATGCACAGTGTGCTTTACATGCTGAGTGCACCCCACTCCCCCCTCTTCCTGCATGATTGCTGGTTCCACTCCTCTTGCCCCAGGGAACTCGCTCCCCTTCAGCCAGGGGGCCGGCAGATGCAGCTGCTCCTTGAGTCCTCACAGGGCCAGGCAGAGGGAGGCTTTGTCACCTTGGCGTTTGGGGGGGCTTGTCTCCCTCTTTGCCCTCACTCTGAGATGTGATGGGAGGCCAGGGCCCTGGGGCCCTGGACCTCTGCAGAGATGGCCTCTCCTGGTCATGGCGGCATGGTGGTACATCTGGCCTCAGGTCCTGTCCCCCCTCCAGATGCCTTCTTCTCTCCACTCTGGGGGTCTCGTGCTTGGCCCCTGCTGGCATGTGGCCTGAGAGTTCTCAGAGGTAAGGCCATGACCCGTCCATGGCTGCCCCCACTGTGTCCATCGTCTCCTGGGGGTCTCCTTCTGTATCCACTTCACTGAGTGGGCAGGTTCTCCAGGGGCTGGTCTCTCCTGATGACACGTCTGATGTACGGGAGACGATGTCTGGCTGTTCTTTTGGCAGTCCACGATGCCTTCAGAGTCCCTCACCTGCCCCACAGTTCAAAAGCACCGTTTTCCCCTCAGGCTTCCTTATTCCGTGTCCCACTTCCACACACAGAGGAGGCGATTGGCTACACCTGACTTGTACTGGGCACTCCTTGGCCCCCAGAGTGACCTCCTTGCTCCTCACCGCGCCCACAAGCGCTGCCCAGCGTGAGTGTGCTTTGATTTCCTGGCTGCAGGGCAGGGCGGCTTCCATCATGGAAAAAGGGAGGTGCTGCAGATCCGGGGTGTGTGGGTGGCTGTCTGATAGCACCCCCTTTGGGAACAGGGTTAAATTTTGACTGGCCTCACCACCTGTCCCTGCCCCGACGGGCTTCCCTCAGGACTCAGGAGTGTCTGAGGGTGAGCTATGTGGTGGGGTTTCCTAATGTGGAAACTTCCTTGACCGCACTGCACAGGGACTAGAAACAGGGTAGAGAAGGACGGGAGTGCTGTCCACATGCAACAAGTTTCAGGGACTGGACGGTGCTGGTGTCTTGGCCACTGTCTGACCACAGAGACTGGACAGTCTTGCTGATGTAGGACCAGCCACAGAGGCTGGAAACCAGTCTCATCTCTCTAGGTAAACTTCCCCGGGGGTTCTAGCCCAGAATCCTGGATGGTGTCTGCTCTGGGGTAGACAGGTGCGTGTGTGGGGAGGTGTGTGCTCTGGGGTAGGCAGGTGTGTGTGTGTGTGTGTGTGTGTGTGTGTGTGTGTGTATGTGTGTGTGGAGGAGGTGTGTCTCTTCTGAGGTGTGGACCAGCCTGTCCTTGGGCACAGGCTGGGGCTGGGCGGGCAGACAGATGGCTAATAGCAGGCAGGTGGGAACCCGTGATGGCTTATGAGCAGAGACTTGTGAGAGAGGGCCCCCTTCGAGACTGGGTCTGATGGCTTTTGACAGAGGAGGTCAGAACTCAGACACTGCGGGAGACAGGCATGACAATTACGTGGGACCTGGACAGAGGTCTGTGGCTGAGGGTGTGCTGGTGCAGGGCTGCTCCCCTCTGCTCTGTGTCCAGCTGTCTGTCAGGGGCGGCTGAGTATAATGGGACTGCAGGACAACATGCACCCAGGGTAAGTCACTGTCCTCAACTCCCTGAGACACCAGCACCCTCATGCTGGCAGGCGAACAGGTGGGCGGCTCTGACCCCATGGGCCTCTGCATCCAGACTTTGATGGGGGTCTGCAGGCCTTTCTTGGACAGCAGGCGGGGCTGTTTTACTGCTGACCTCCAAGCTGGCCACCCTGCACACCAGGTGTTTGTCCCACTTGGGCCCTCATGGGAACAGCAAGGACAGACCAACTCTGCTCCACTCACTGTGTATAAACCGAGGGTTGTGTGCCATTTCAGGTGAATTTACATCAGACCCCCCCACCCCACCCCCACCACTCTTCTCTGTTCAAAGCAACGAACTCCAGTGATGCCTAGATCACTGGTGTCCTTTCCGCTATGCCCCGTGCCTGCACCACGAGGAGCCTGGTTTAAGGGACACGATGAGATGAGGGTCCCAGGCCCCCAGATATATACACTCCCCTGATCCCCTCCCCCGGGCAATTCGTACCTGGGATTCTCGGGGGCTGACCGAATTTCCTCTTCAGAAGGTGCGGCATCCCCATGACCTGGGGGATGAAGAAGCCACGGCGTTGGGCACACCCAGGGCCCACCTGCAGTGTCCCTCCCCATCCAGGTTCAATGCCAGCCAGGCCAGCTGCCCTCCTTCCTCTGCCAACACCTGAACCTCCAACCAGCAGCAGGGAGCCAGACCCCAGGCCAGCAGCTGGAACTTGGGGAGGAGGAAGAGTCTGTCTGCTTCCAGGAGGACAGACGGCCTCCGGAACCCTGGGGCAGAGTGGCCTTGTCTGTGGTCGTTACATCATCGATCGTCAACTTGAGAGGGTTAAGAATGAAGGGGTGGGGTCTAGCCTGTCAATGAGGCCTCTGTGGGCACGGCCTTCTCCCGAGGATTCTGAAACTCCTGCCTTCTTCCTTGGAGAAGGGGGACTCTCTTTCTGCTCAATGTTTATGACACATCCCAGCTGACCAGACACAGGGAGCTACACTAGAGCCCTGGAAGCTGGAGGAGCCACGTGGAGACCCCTGCCAGTGCTGAGATGCTTACAATGCCACTGGACCCACAAGACCTTCCACCCATGGGCCTGTGTTCTTCCTGCATTTGGCATCATTGCATGTGTTGCGTGAGTCTGAAGGGGGCTCTGTAGATTGGTATTGGACACGAGTGGATATCGGACTTATGGACTTGATCTGGACGGTGCTGGGATTTTTTTTTAGTGTATAATTGCTCTTGTACACAAATCTCTTTCTTAGACACATGTACATGTCTATGAATTTGTCTCTCTAGTCTCCCTGGACTAGTACACTGCCCTAAAGGGTCGCCTGTGAGTCGGGGCTGACTGAATGGCAGTGGATCGAGCCCCAAGAAGATGTGTGTGGCCAGGGACTTCCACAGGCAAGGTCTGCAGGGGGCAGGCATGCTGGGAGAACAGCCCCCGGGGCAGCGTCTGGCGGGAGGAGCTCAGATGTTAACCCCACAGACGTGGGTCCACAGCCCACCTCTAGCCTCTGAGAACTCCAGTCTCCTGTCGGGGAAATGGGCCTGTCGCCCCCTTCACAGGGGTCTTGGGAGACTGCTTGATGGATTTTTCTACTGGGAGGCGGACAGACTCATTTCCTTGAGACAGGAAAACTGTTTCCCATTTCACCCTTTCTGGGGTGACCCCTTAGGGGTGTTGTGCACTCCTGGCTCCTAGGATTTCCATGGCTGGTTATGGGGGTGCACGGGGCCCCCCACATGCGGGTGTGTGTGCCAGTGTCAGGGGACCTGGACTGAAACCCGAGGCCATCACCCCCCTCCAGCTTTCAGAAAGCACCTGCAACAGGCACAGCTGTTTCTGGGGAGACTGGGCGTGGAGTCCTAGAGAGGCCACTGCTCAGGAGACTTCAGAGGCACCCCCTCCTTGTGTGCCCCCACTCAGCTCACTGGCCCCATCTTCCTGCCTCTCGGGGCTCTTCATGCTGTTTGTGTGCACGGGCTGCCAGGAGTGTCTCCTCCCAGGCACTGTCCCACCCGTGCAGGGAGGGTGAGAACAAGGAGAGTCGACTGGTGGGACTGACAGGGATGGAGGCATCTGTGCCCCTTGCCCCCATGCACTGGGGCACCAGGATGGACAGACTCACTTAGCTCCCCTGGGGGAGAGAACCACACCCCTCCTTGGGCCATGGGGGATATCAGCCCCTGTTCTCTGCCCCTTGCCTATTTTCTGTGAGGGATTGCTTGGGGCTCCTGTTGTCCTCCCCCCCCCCCCCCGCCCCTGCTCCTGCTCCCAGCATTGTCAGGCTCGGAAGCCCCTGCAGCTCAGGGTCACCATGAGGGGTCTCCTCCTTCATCAGTGTTGTGCAATCTCCCTCTCCTGCTCGGCTGGGTCACACCCACCTTGGCCTCCTCACCCGGAGGCTCTGGATTGGGGTGCTTGGGGCTCTGACCGGCTTTCCCAGCAAGTCGGGGAAGGAATATCTGTTGGCAAGAAGCAATCTTAGGGTCAGTGTCTCCAAGTCCTCAGTCAAGGGTATGCCCCACCCTCTCTCCATGCCAGGGCCCAGGGTTGCCAGTTTAGACAAGGGAAGCACAGAACATTTCATTACATTGAATATAGATTAAGAGAATCTCTCTCTCCCTCTCTCTCTCTCTCTCTCTCTCTCTCAGTATAAATATATTCCGAAGGTTGCAGGAGACATTCTAGAAAATTCTCCCCTGTCTATGGGAAATTCAGATCTAATAATTTCTCTGTGCTTTACCAAACAACCCAGCTTGTGAATGCCTGTGAGTCCCTATTGTTCATCCGATACACTTCTTCGTCCGTGTGGGGCTTAAAAATATTATTTTTGACTTTTTTTATAGTGGAGTGGGGTGGGGGGGAGGCTACATCTCAGACAATCAGTTCTGTATCCAACAGCTCAAAGCACTGGCAGCTCCCCTCCCCCACAGTGCCTCTTCTCTAAACCCCATCCTCCCTTTGTGGACGTCCAGCCTTCCTTCTACTAGGTCAACCTGCTCTCCTGAGCCTCCCCCTCGGTCGGGACTCTCCGTCGTCGGTTTCCCCTGGTTCGGGGGTCTTCTCTGGCCCCACCTCTCTGCGTCCTCGTCCCCCGCTGGCTGCTCTCCATGATGGAGTCACCTGGTTCAGCCTCATGTTGTGGGGTCCCTTCACCCCACCCCTGGGAACAGCCTGATGGGGACCAGGGCGCAGGGCCCCAGGCAGCTCCCTCTGCATCCCAGGCACGGATGTGTGGTAATTCCGACTGTGACGCCCCACGGGGCTCCACGGCTCCCTTTCCAGGTGCCGCGCGCTTCGTCTGTGACCCACGGGGCAGCCGGCTGGCTCCAGCCACCGACCGGTCAGTTTGGGGCCGAGCACTGTGGCCACAGCCCCTGGGGGCTCCTGATCCCAGCCTCTCCCCAGCTGAGTGACCCCGGCTAGGTCTTCTGCATGAGCCCTCGCTGTCAGTGCTGTCCTCTGCCATGTCTGATCGTCCACTCACCGGGATGTTTGACTTCCTCCGGGGCTTCTCGGGGGGCCTCACTGTGAGCCCCGCGGCCCGCAGGGCTGCGATCCTGGACTGAATGTCTGAAACCTGTGAGGAGAGCAGACAGACAGACGGGAGGATGGGTTGGCAGGACAGGAGGCTCTGTCACGGACCAGACAGAGCCAGCAGCTGTCCCCTGTCCGCCCACAGAGCCAATTCTCTGCCTGGTGCCCTTTCTGATGAGTGTCCATGCTGAGGTGCTTTGTGGTGGCCCCTCCCTCTGCTGTGGTCACTGGGGAAGGGGCACCTGACCACTGCCCAGGTGGAAGGACAGAGGAGTCTGGGCAGGCACAGGGAGACTGAAGGACGGGAAGGGTCTTGCCGGGTCTGAGGATGGGCAAAGGCTGGCTGGATACTGGCCCAGCCCTGCTTCCCTGGCACCATTTCAAACCAGACCAGCATATGGCCCAGGGTCTACCCCCCACCCAACTGGCTCTACCCCCCAGCCCCCTGCTTTCCCAGCACAGAGGACACCACAAACACGAGAACCAGGCTTCACGCCCTCAGTTCAAATCCCTCCTGCTCTTCCCCCGGTCTCTGGACCCTGGGATGACCCTCCCTCCCTGGCTGCCTTCTCTCCCCAGACAGCCTGTCACCAGGTCACTTAGGGAGTGGAGCAGGGGCCCCCAGATCCCCGGACTCATTTCCTGCCTGACGGATTTGCCCACGGCGGTCGGGAGGCATTTTTGAGGCCAGGCATTGACTGCCCATCCCCGGAGTACCTCACTCTCAGCCTGCTGGACTTGGGAGGCCGTCACAGCCACTCGGTCCTCCAGCTCCGAGAGCTCCTTGTCCGTCATCCTGGCAGGCGGGACGTGATCCTGGGGACCCTGTGCGTCTGTCTCCCGTCTGTCCGTCACTTCTGCAGCTGCACACACCTGGGAGTGGGCCAGACCATGCCTGACCACTTGTCACAGGGACTTCTGGGGTCTGACTACCTTGGTCCTCGCAGACCTGGGGTGGCTGACACCCTGCATGGAATTGCGCCCTTCATGTGTTAGGATGCGGTCCCCATCCCTGCTGATGTGAACTTACGGTTAGGCCAGAGTTTCTTGGCTATGTTAATGACCACCCAGCCTCCCTCCCAGTCACTGTTGGGAGATGTAAAAGCCCTGAGGTAGGCAGGCACACTCAGCCTAGGGGGCATCCAGGCACCTGGGACCCCCACACCCATCCCAGGAAGCCCCCATGAAAGGAATTTCCAGGTC